>HG995339.1:6285221-6572372 GCA_905333045.1 Lysandra bellargus
AACCGACTTCCAAAAAACGAGGAGGTTATATGTTCGGCTGTGGATATTTTTTTTTTTTTTTTTTTTTTTTTTTTTTTTTTTTTTGTATGTTCAACGATTACTCCGCCGTTTGTGAACCGATTTTCGAAATTTTTGTTTTGTTGTATTAGGTTTCACTCCAATTTGGTACCATGTTCACAAAAGTGGTGACCTGATGATGGGATCCATGAGTAATCGAGGGAACTCCTCGAAATTTATATGGAAACATATGGTGATTTTGGTTTCATGTGAAGTGTACTAAGAATATGCTACCAAAAAGTCAAATATTGGGTCAAGATATACCATGGTTTCGAAGATGCTGAGAGAACTCCTGACTCCTTATAGATACACGTTTGGGAGTTTCGGCGTTGTTTTAAGAACAGAAGGCATATGCTACTATGCAATTTATATTCATCATCATAATTATCATCATCATCATCGTCATCATCATCATCATTACCACGTCGTGTTAAGGTCACCAATGTCTCATGGCACAGACTAGATAATAGTACAAGGCATAGGTATGGATATACTAATAATAATAATTATGTACTGTATAACAACACCTGTTTATTTAATACATGACGGCGGTCGGCGCCGTAGAGGCGACGGCGTCGCCGCCGCGCGGCGCATGGCGGCAGACGACAGATCGAATCCTTTACTAACTACTTTATATACAGATCGAATACTTTATTAACTACTTTATAAAATTTAAATAGACAAATAGAATTGAAATAAAGTTATTTTAAAAAGAGCATTTAAACAAAACAAAGTCATTAAGTCTTTTTAATTAGTTATACTTATTAATCGATAGATGGCGCACTAAGTATCGATTTGAATTCTTTATTACAAGAACAGCTGTCAATAATTATGATAATATTAAATATTATGAGTAGCTACGCTACATCCTATGCAAGTTTATACAATTTTTTTATCTGATAGATCCTTCGATCGTGGAAAAACGAGACACAATAGCCTTTCTATTGTTATCGCAATCGCCGGTGACCGCTTGGGGCTTGAAGCATTGAAATTGTTAAATTACTTAGCACAATATGTTCACTTCACTGATAATATATTATTTTGTGAGTGTGAGTTGTGACTCTTAACAAATTGTAATAAGATACTTAGGTAAAATATACGCGAAGGTTTATCTACTAGTGTAACTAAAAAGAGTGAAATTATTATTATTTTTAACAAAAAATTAAAACCGACTTCCAAGGTAAAAACAATAATAACATTAATATGAACTAAAAAGTATTAAATAATTTCTACTATCTAATAGTGCCTTTTTCCGAATTCGGCTAAACCTCAACTATTTCTGTACTCAATCTTCATAATTTTGAAGTCGGTGCCAGTTCCAAAAGTTTCAAATATTCTGTCAGAGGACTGAAGTTTCAGCTATCTGGTACCGACTTCAAAATTATGAAAATTGAGTACAGAAATAGTTGAGGTTTAGCCGAATTCGGAAAAAGGCACTATTAGATAGTAGAAATTATTTAATACTTTTTAGTTCATATTAATGTTATTATTGTTTTTACCTTGGAAGTCGGTTTTAATTTTTTGTTAAAAATAATTCGGGTTGTCAGGTGATCTATACGTCAGTATATTTTATATCTATGGTGTCAACTATGTTGTCATCCTATGTAAATATAACATCTTGTATTAAGAAGTGCTTACATGGGCAATAATTACGGCAATAATTGCTTGGTGGAACAAATGGAGTGATCTGGAGCAATTAGTGAAGCAATATGGAGCAATTTTTCATATCGCTCAAATATTCGATAGCCACATCACATCAAGCAATATTGCCGCTTGTTGCCACAAATTGCTTGATGTAGTTGTGATGTCAAAGTTAACAAGAATTGACTGGAGTTGAGCAAGTTTTGTTGCCCGTATAAGCGCACCATTAGAACAGTGTTTGTAAACTTGAACATTGTCTCTTGCTTCAAAATAACAAAACAGAAAAAGAATATAAGGATACTAATTTCATCTCTTTGGCTAGTTTTCTAATATCATGTTAAAAATATATTTTCAGTAAAATGAGAAACTGTGCTAACACTTCTGCTGTATCAAAAAATCGTGATTTGGGTGAACATGGGTATGATTTGTATGAATTTGAAAATGCGTATTGCATGCAAAAAACAAATAATAATAATAATTGTGTGGGTTTTTCAACAAACATTTTAAATTGTTAGTTTAACAAATAAAACCTTATTTGTTAAACTATTTAAATAGTTTTGCCTCATCCTTTATCTAACATGAATTTCTTCTATGATGCGTTTTAAATTTATACTTTTATGTGGTACTAAATAGTGCCTTCCGTTTTCTTAGCAAAATTTGTTTGTGATATCAATTTTTTATTTATGATTGTAGTTATTTCTAATCCAAATAATATTATACAAAAACATTTAATAAAAGGCTAAACTTTATAACAATTTTATTAAAGTCATGGCCCTCTGGAAAGCTCTGTGAAAAAGGATATCTGTTCTTTGATATATGAAGGCTCCACTGTGCACTGCAATAATAATGAATGTCCTACATAAGTGGCTAGTTTTAAGATAATTGGGTTTTTAAATTTAGAACGGCGTGGTGTAACAAAACTTGGAATTAAAGATTATTTTGAACCGACCAAATGGCATTACTTGTTAAGATATTAATTTTTTTGGGTGTTCATCATTATTGCAGTGGACCAGCGGCGTGCACAAGACTTTGACACTGGTAATGCAGCGATATCGGTTCAGTAGTTTTGGTGTGAAAGCAAAACAGACAGACAAACAGACAAAAAGAGATATTTTCGCATAAATACTAATAATAGTGTGGAATGTGGATATAAATTAAAACCTATGTTTTCTAAACTACGTATAATTACGTTCTGTTATGAAGAAATAAAAAACGCCATCTGTTGTCACACGTTGGAACTATAATGAGAGTTTATTTCATCGTTGTTTCCATGGAAATATACCAATTACCATACAACATAATATTGTGCGCTAATCTAAAATAAATAAAAACGCCATCTATTGTTACGTATTAGAAATACAATGTGAATTCATTTTCATCGATATTTCCATGGAAATTAGATAGTATATTTTTGAATTTTGTCTCATCAAAATGTAGCCTATGGCTCTCTCAGGCTCTAGACTAAGTGTGTACAAAATTTTATTACAATCGGTTCATTAGTCACGCCAAAGCATTTATTTTTCGCATTTAATATTAAGTATATGTTATAAAATAATTAATAAAATAATTAATAAGTATGAATATAGATAACTTTTAACATTAAACTTTCGGGTGGGGTTACTTACATTTCCTTTTTGTTTTGTTGCTAGTTTAATTGTTGTAACTCAGGTGCACACCTACCCTTAGACACAAATCACAATTACAATCTTTTCACTGAATGATAATTGTGAAAAGTTGTTATTTTTAATTTTTAATACACACACATTTTTAACACAAACCTGAGTCAAATAACATTTTTAAGAAATCAAAAACGCACTTATTATAGAAAATCAGTAATAAACTGTTAAATGTACAAACTTCAAAATATTATGTTGAAATGAAAAATCTTAGAAAACCACTAATGTACCTATTGGCGCAAACAAAAAAATATTCTCATCACACGAAAAAGCAATGCCCAATGGCCTCCCAAAACAAAATATTTCTGCTATGTAAATAATTATAATTCATAAACCTTACAAAACAAAAATGCATAATGTGCATACGTGAAGAATTACATTTCCGTCTATTATTTTTACTCGGATATTATGTTCGTCGCCGCGCCGGTCGCCTCAGCTACTGCGGCAGTACTTCGCCTATAATATAGCATGTCTGTGTGCGTGTGCGAACTATTCACGGACACAAAAATCTTTACGCACATGTTAGATTGAAGTATATATAGATATTTTGAAACAATTTGATGTTACTATGATAATACTAAAATTATGCCCAAGCAGCTGTAGCAAGGTATCTGTGGTTAAAAGAAAATAAACTGTAAGACAATAAAGATATTTATTAAAACAACCTTAACAAGTAAGGGTCGGTAGATATAATTATTTTCAAATTGTATAACAAATTATTACGTAATTTACGTAATCTAGCTAAGGTACTTTCAGTATATTATATTAATAAGATACAACTCAGGAATAACACAGAACTCAGGAATAATTATAGATCATCTAGCAAAAATAAACCATAGGCTTGTACAAAATAATAAATCTATAATAATATCTATGGACGCTTCACACCACGTCAGTCTGGCCCTGTGCTAAGTACCTGATGGACTTGTGTTACAGGTACCAGACAACGGAAATATATTTAATACTTTTATACTATACATATATTTAAGATTTTTATTATAATATACACATATTTAATACACATCCATGACCCAGGAACTTTATAAACTTTTTGTTCCGTCGGCGGGACTCGAACCCGCGACCTCCGGCTTGAGCTACCGACGCGCTCACCACTGCGCCACGGAGGTCGTCTTTATATAATATAATATATTATATAAAGATCTTTATATAATATAAAAATCTTCTTTATATAAATTACAATAATTACCAAGTTACTTATTACTAAAATCTTTTATAACAAACAAATAGGTACATCACCTTAAACACTGTCGGCCAGAATGAGAGCCGTACTAGGTTCGCTAGCTATTTTATACTGGGCAGAATGGATATTCTACCCACACTGAATAATAATTCTGGTACCCACATTTTTCAAAGTACAGGAATTATTATTACTTAAATATAATATTCTATATCTAAATACAATTAAACAAAATCTTAACTTAATAATATTCATAAAATAATTAAGAGACAATACTTTAAATATAATACTACCTTACATTATAAGTCTTTCCTTACAATTCAAAAGGTGGTTTATTATTAATTCAACATAAAAATTACGGCTTAATATTGGTGTTGTCATTCAATTGAGAATGGAATAATTATCTGAAAACAAATGTAATTTCGCCTTAATTCGTACATTTTATTCTTTTATCTATACTTATATATATTAACATATCTATTACACACATGACCCCAGAGCCTGCCGCACGAGATCTGCTTGTCTCGACCTTGAGCCATGCCGTTCGCGCGTGTACCTAACTTAATGTTTAATTTCTCGCAAATTGATTGTTGCTATTTTATAAATGTAGGCGTTTTAAATGCGTTCATTTTTTATTATTATATTTTTTACTATTAAGTAATATTTATTAATTAACGTCATGAGTCATCTAAAACGTACGAAAGTTAAATTAAAATATATGCGTATGGCAAGTCATGCATTAGGTAAGCACTGCATTTCTGCCTTCATGGTGTGCACGCCCATGCAGTGGATCCTTCATATATGTATAGGTAAGTAAATAAAAAACAATAATCACTCTTGTATGTCAAAAACCAATACTGTTATTCGGTGATCTTTTACCACATGGCTCAGGTTTTCTGCGGTTATAGTAGAAAAGACGCATTCATATTTTATTAACAACTTGTGAACTTGTCTAAGTTATATTAATTATGTACTAACTACTTGCACTACTACTGACAGTCTGCATAACAATAATATATACTTGTGAGCATGAACGTAGAAAAAAAGGCGGACGGAGTCTTGTCATATACAAAACTGTGTCTTCACTTTTCTTCAGAGTCGGCCACGCATACATTCTGACGCCTGTCAAATGGTATGGACTAGCGCAAGAATGTGTGCGTGCGGACCGTGTACATACAGCCAGCTGGCCGACTCTGAGCGACACAGTTTTGTGTATGGTGGAATTCCGTCCGCCTTTTTTTATACGTCCATGCTTGTGAGTTGAAATTTGATGACAGAGACATGACAAGAAAGCTTAATGATGCCTGCAGCCCTACAAATAATAAAAACTAAATTCAAATTCTTTATTAACCATACAATAATATACAATAGTATAAAAGCTAGGTAGCGTACATCACATCGTCTAATCCCATGCTAAGTAAAAACTTGTGTTATGGCAATCAGACAACGGATGCACGCCGAACAATTTTATCCTAATATATATTATTTACACATTCACACACACAATCACACTACACTTTATCACGTAAAGTCTCTTTCGGCGACGTGATGCGCGCTTCGTTCGGGAGCCTCCCCCGGAACCTTCGGTAAACTACATCGGCGGGCCAGAACTCCTCCGCCTCGAAGATGGATAAAACTTGAGTCGGCACTCTCACCACAAAGGAACTGAAATTCACTTTGTGGCGAGAGTGCCTAACTAAGTACTACGGAAACGTAACTCCCATACTTCAACCGTTTTGAATTTGGTTCCTTTTCGCACTAAAATATGGCAATAGCAATAAAACACTAACACTCAAATTCACGAAATAAAGCCGTTGACATTAATTGACACTTCTATATTTACACAAAATTGTGTACCGAATACATGCATAAAGTATGCATGAATTCGGGTCACATTTTGTAGACTCATAGACAATTTTTTTCTCTTCCTTAGTTTTTATTATTCGTAGCTGCAGCCTGAATAAAGTAACTATCAAAAACTTTTGAAGGCTTGTCTAACAATGATCTTACTACAAATAACTTTGAAACAAATTTATAGGATAGCTCGAAGGCCGCTGCGGAAGGCACGTGTACGTCGCGAGGTGGCGCCCGCGGGCGACGCCACAGACTCAGAATACTTCACAGACTGCCAGTCTTTGATAGGCAAGTTGACATTATTATTTATACTTAGTTTACCAGCTCCGACAAATATAGTCGAGGCGGCCCGTACGTTCCCTCTAAATCCTAGCAGTTTTCAGATTGGATATTACAAAAGTACTGAAAACATTTATCTGCAGCTGTTTAAAGTACGACACAGAAAACTGGTCCCTGACTCCTTTCTACTTGAATAATTTCGCTTAAAATATATTCCTTGACACAATTTCACACACTTTATTGATTTAAACAAATATTTTATATTTAAGAGATTAAGGGCTTGTTTCACCACTTCCTGATAAGCGAATAGGCTCCATACTTGACAAAATAAGTATGGAGAATCTGTCAAAAAAGTTGTAAATAGCCTATTTGGCACTTTATTTTAAAGTGGACAAACAGACCCATATCCATTTGCTATTGCTTCAGGCACAGATATTGAAATGGACAGTGAAGAATTCTACGACGTGCCTTCCGACGAAGATGACTCTACACTGCGGGAGTCTGTGAGCAATGGAATAGCTGCTGTCGACGACCTTGACGTGAGTAGCTCTTCTTGTAAAAAACTTTGTCGTGACTTCGAAACGGCACTGCAAGCAGAAAAACTTTAAGGCGTTAGTGCTGGCTCTGTGCCATCCATCTGCAGCATATCAAACTAACAACTAAATTAAAGAGACTATAATCTATACCTCATATCTATATTTCTATACTAAGGGCCTGTTTCACCGCTTCCTGATAAGGCTATCCACCACTTAACTTGACACATAGAGTATGGAGAATCTGTCAAATAAGCCTATCGGGCACCTTATCAGGAAGCGGTGAAACAGGCCCTTAATATTATAAATGTGGAAGTGTATTTGTCAGTCTGTCTGTCTGTTACATCTTCACGCTTAAACCGCTGAACCGATTTTGCTGAAATTTGGCATGGGTATACTTTGAGTCCCGGGAAAGGATATAGGATAGTTTTTATCCCGAAAAAATGTACGGTTCCCGCGCGATAAACGAACTGTTCGCAACGAAGTTGCGGGCGTCATCTAGTAATTAATAATACTTTGTTGTTTGTAGCATGTTTGTAAAATTATTATTAAAGAGAAGGCTTTTTTACCCATGGTCTACTAAAGCTTAAAAATATTTATTTATTCTGATAACCAGCCCTTAAAAATAGAAGATTAATTAAATAATATAATATTATCATTTATAATTAACTTCTAACTTAGCTTATCTTTTGAAAAAGAAGACAGCCTAGGTCTTAAACACTTTCTAAACATGTTTTTGTATCTTTTTCAGGATTCAACAGAAAAAAAGATAGAAGACACAAAAGCGAAAGTCAACAGCACATAGCTGTATGCAGACCAATATACTAGGGTACTTGTCAAGTCTGATATATATAGAATTGGGATTATGGTAAAGGACGGACATAATATTAGATGTATGAAAATGTATTCATAAGTTATTGACATATTTTTATATATGACGCTAGAAGTATATAATATTCACTCTGATGCTAATCACTAATAAGTCAATACCAAAGAGTGGTAAATAATGAGATCCGATTTTTTTAAACAGTATTTAAAGTGTAGGTCGCGCTCAATTTTCAGAAAGATCATGAGTATTTTGAGTAAAAAATTAAGAGTAATCTCTTTGGTGGGGCGAAGTGGGTAGAACACGGTATTGGTAGAATGGTAGATTTGCGAAATTTTCGATTGCTCCTTTCAGTTTCGCCGATCGATCCTAAATTTGTGCGCAGCCTACACACCATTCCGTACTCTCTCAGCAAACTGTGACGAATAAGAAATTTTGACGAGCACAACAATACAATGAATTAATTATTATGATTGTTATCTTAAACATAATGTGACAACAGCTGAGCTAGTATAAGCGCGAGTTATCTAACATGTTATTATCAATACAATATAATATGGCTAAGTGAAAAAAAAAAACTATTTTAAGTTGGTCATACTCGAGCCGTTCATTAATTTAAATGGAGATTCACAGTCCAAAATCGATTCGTGAATAGTTCAAACGGCGTCTATTGGAAACCTCTTATTAGGAATGCGTAGTGTGCAGCCATTCTTATAGACGGCTCTTGTAAGGCTAGCAATACATCAAAGAAAAATTAAAACTAAAGCAGGTGAAACTATTCCAGAAAGAAATGCGTTCTGCGATACTAGCGCCCTCCATAACATGTAGATTGTAGACGAATGAATCCCGTGATTATATGAATTATACAGTTTAATTTTTTTTTCAAACGCTTGGAATAAATAGTTTTATTAAACATCCGTTCGGAAAATAACAGCATTATACTAATGTAAAACAAGTAATAATTTATTCCAATTAATGAAAAATGTAATAAGAATGTCCATTATTTATAATAATAATTAATTATTCTCGCAATATTCTATTAATTTTATTTATACTATTGTTATAGTAATAGGATACATTTATTATGTAATTACAAGTTATTTAATAACAGTAATTTCCAGAAGTTTATCTTTATTGATAACAAAACAGTGACATTCCAGTCCATGGTTAACAAATTATGTTTATAATAGAACCCGAAGAATAATAATAAAAAAGTAATATTATTAACAATGTCTGTAAATCTAGTCCTAGTTATGTGGGGGTTTTGGCTAATGAAACCAAAATGTTCCCGAGTATAAATTTTATTAATTACCCCACATAAGATTGATATAGGCTTGCTATAAAGTTGCTGGGAAGCACGCGCGGTGCTTAGCGGTTATGAACGCGTACTGACTGTAAATGTATGTAAATGTATGGCGTGATTTATGACACCGTACAAATTATTTATTGAGTGTAAAATGGATTCTCAACTCAATTGGTTCTTCCAACGATATTAACGAATTTAAACTGCTCAAAAAGTTCTTTGAATTGTTTCATTAGTTTTCTGTTGTATTTTGTTAATATATATGATACACAGAATCTGCCAATAATACTCGACAATTTTTTATGAAAAACGACAATTACCGGCAATATTAACAATATGGTTGTTCTGTACATAACTTAAATGAATTATGAAGTTCGCGTTAGTCGTATTATGAAGTTTGAAGGTCATTTATATATATATATATATATATATATATATATATATATATATATATATATATATATATATATATGTTACCGGAAATGTATGAAATCCAGGAATTGTATACAAATCCTAGGAAATTTATACAATTCCGAAACTGTTTAGGAAATGTATAAAATATTGTTTATAGGAAATGTAAACAATTCCTAGGAATTGTATACAATTCCAGTATCATATTAGGAAATGTATAAAGACAATGCTTTCTGTAATGAAACACGTTGTTACAATGAGAATATTCATTTATATTAAAGCACTGAGGCGTGTTTTGTGACGGTCGCCGGCTGCTGCCGCAGCACAGTCACAGTTCCAACCTAACCTACTTTTGGACTTTCTGGATTGTGTTTGTTTTTTGAGCCCCCTTTTCTTTTGTAACGGTTGCCGGCTGCTACCGCAGCACGCTCGCTGCGCTCGCTCGGCTCCCTCTGTGTTGTGGTCTAAGTTCTAACCTAACCTACTTTTGGACTTTCTGGATTGTGTTTGTTTTTGTTTTGGCGGGGGCCCCCGAGCCCCCCTTTTAGGCATTGCAGGGGCTGCGCCACACACCACAACCAATAACTACAGTAATTGTCATCACTAGTATTAGTTCCAAGTACTCTCACTATTGCTATCAGCGCCAATATGGCGACTTTCAAACGTCATTTTTACGTCAGATTTAGTTCTCTTCCCCCCATTTTGGAGGCACTGATTCCGCTTCAAATAGGCACAAAAAATAGCTGTCATTTCAAAGGGTATCATAAGTCCAGCGTACTTGTATAATGGAGGTCAGTGTCCAGTGATTATTATTCACTATTATGGTACGTGCTTAGCGGGCGTCCACAAATTACGTGAGGTATTTAAGGGGGGAGGGAGTCGAGTCAAATCTCAACTAATCTTACATCGGAGAGATGGTGGGTCTCGGTAAATCTCACGTATTTTTTTTCTCATTGTTACAAAAAAAAAAAAACTATTTTGATCCATTTCATCCAGATTGTACGTAATACGTATGCTTAAGATTTAATCGTAAGCGTAATCGTTATACGATTAAGATCATTTACAAATTAATCATGGCCGGTTTCTGAGCTTTTTGACTGGAGTTTATCTATTGTCCAGCGCTTTGGATTGGGTAACTACTAAAACATCATCCTTTAAAAACAGCCACGACGCGAATTCGTGTTGTGGCCCTAATGAAAACGGCCACGACGCGTTCTGAAACCAAGCCGTGTTACGCAGGGGTAACTACTAAAACATCATCTCAGTTACGTTTAAAGGAATTTGAACGAAAAGTTCCTTTATATTGAAGTGAAAACTTCTCTAGCGGCGTTGAGCACTTTTGTGGGATGGGTAAAAACTGTGAAACTCGCGTCATATTCTCGTGCTGATCGAAAAACCTTGGAAAAACCGTAAGACGGTTGGAGAGTAGTGTTTTGTGTCGAACTCGATTAATTAAAAAAATCGATTTTTTTAAATGATGGGGAGTGCAACCCGTCTTTTTTTAGTTGATTGACTATTGTACTCAATAACTCATGAAGTTTTTTTAGCCGTGATAGTTTTCCCTTTAAATTCAGCGTATTTCCTACTCCCGTGAATTTCGTTTAGCTGGTAGAAGGGGGGGGGGGGGACACTGGACTCTAACGTTTTTTTTTCCACTTTAAAACTTCAAATTTCACAAATGGATCCCTAAATCGGAAAATGATCTTTAAATACACGTAATATTTTTTAAAAAACTATCCAACGACACCAAACACGTTAGGGTGAGCGCGAAAAAAAAATCATCCCCGCTTGATGTGTAGGGGAGGTATACATTTAAAAAAAATAGTTTTTTTAAGATCTTATATACCATTTTGTCGGCATCATTATTATGTGCATTCATGCCTAGTTACCGGTTTGTAGGTCCTATAGTCTATGCAAAACCGCGGACAGACAGACCGAAACTATAAGGGTTCCTTGTTGACTACGGAACCCTAAAAGATACTGCTGTCATATTTTGTCAAAAAGCTTCAGGAACCGTACAGTGACTTAAAATATATTTTAAAGATTTGTACCGATAGCTCTAAGAGTGTTTACACACGGTGCCGCAGCGGCAGCGTTTTCGCCGCCGCTTGAAGAATCGCCGCCGCAGATTCTTTACCGCGGCGGCGCGCGGCGGCGTGTGAAAAGGGCCGCGGGAAAAGTATGCAGCGGCGGCGCCGCCGCGGTGGCGGTGGCGCTGCCGCTGCGGCGTGTGTGTAAACATGCTTATAGTTGCTAGTATATAAAGATAGTCTCTAAGATGTACTCTGTCTTAAATGCAAGGGGACACCTATTACAAATTTTATACCAATAAGTAAGGGCCTTTCCACAAGACGTATTTTTTGCGCACTGAGTACTGAGGCGCGCTTTCATCGCATTTTGGAAGATATAAAGTTTAAAACTTTAGGCTTCCTTGCGTTTGCTGAGCTCTCAACTTACGCTCGGTGGACCACGCGCAATATAGGGTTCCGTAATACCGCTAGTTTTTCAAAATTTTTGTATGGTCAATGAATGTACATTTATAAGTTATAACGTGTTTTACACTACTAACAATATCATCTCAGTTACTTTCAAAGGAATTTTAACGAAAAGTTCCTTTATACTTCGCCGAATACATTTTATTTTAGTTGATCGACTATTACTCAATAACTTATGAATTCTACTTAGCCGTGATAGTTTTCCTTTTAAATTCAGCATATTTCCTACTCCCGTGCATTTTTTCACATTTCCAGAAGCAACCGTTTAGCTGGTAGAAGGGGGGACACTGTACTCTAATGATTTTTTCCACTTTAAAACTTAATATTTCACAAACGAATTCCTAAATCGGAAAATGATCTATGAATACTCATAATATTTTTAAAAATCTTATCCAACGACACCACACACGATGGACGCGAAAAAAATTTCATCCCCGCTTGATGTGTAGGGAAGGTACCATAATTTTTTTTTAAGATTTCATTGAGTACCATTTTGTCGGCATTCATATGTGCATTCATGCCAAATTACAGTTCTGTAGGTCCTATAGTCTCTGAGCAAAACCGCGGACAAAGAGACAGACAGACGGACAGGCCAAAACTATAAGGGTTCCTTGTTGACTGCGGAACCCTAAAAACGTAGTGGGAAAGGGCCCTAAAAAGTTAGATAACTTAAGAGTTAAGACTTATATTTTAGGCCCTTCAGCTACTAGCTTTTTCGGAAAATAAACAGATAAGCGGATAAGCGGCCTTATCATAAGTTCTATAAATTTTTTGCTCATATTGCTATCAATTCGTGTGCTCTATATTTTTATTTATACTAACATTATCAAGGAATTTGACCTCAAACTATGTTCTAATATTTACTCTCTGTCGGCAATGGTGCCTACTAAAATATTCCATTAACACGTTTTCGTTTCAGATTACACTGTAGTCTGTACCTCTTGGTAATTTTTGTCAGTAAAGTTATACCAGTTCTACAACACGTAGAAATTAACTTGGCACTTGCTTTCATAAAGTTTCCTTAGAATGAGATTAACTTCTGGCTTGGTTACCTTCTACGTGTTATAATGAGGGGTTTCTTGGGTGCTAGTGAGTCGACGAGCCGCTTAAAATTCTTTCAACAGGAAGCCAGATTTTTGGTTCTTAAGTTTGAATTTTTTGCACTAAAACTACTCTCAAGACACTCAAGTTTTTGTAAAAGAAATTAAGTAAAATATTAATAAATTATGAATAGGAATTATTCGAATGGAATATGTTTTATAGGCCTCGAATAACACAATATACTTGTTTTGACATAATATTCCTCCATTTTTGTCTCGATCTATTGAGAAGCGAATTTTATAGGTGTAGAGAATGTTATTACTGGGATGGTTTTTGTTGAATAAAATATTAAATATTCTTGTTGGTTTTTTATTCGACTTATTGATTGTTAACTATATTAATCCTTCAGGCCCCGCGCGAGCACCGGTGGTCGCGACAACAATAGAATACAATAGCAATTCCTGGAAATTCCGACTGAAGTATTGTAGACATGACGATTCAAACTTGAATAGTTTCTAAATATATTATCGTGATCGGAAAAAAAGTGTTAAATACCTCTTGTTATCTTACGAGAAACGTTTACGACTTAGTTTAGTATAAAGATCTTACATGAGCACAATATGTTATCACTTGATTGTCATAACTACATGTAATATATATATATATATATATATATATATATATATATATATATATATATATATATATATATATATATATATATATATATATAATTTATTTATTTATTTAAACACTTC
This sequence comes from Lysandra bellargus, assembly GCA_905333045.1. Lineage (NCBI taxonomy): Eukaryota > Metazoa > Arthropoda > Insecta > Lepidoptera > Lycaenidae > Lysandra > Lysandra bellargus. Next base: position 6,299,294 of record HG995339.1, read on the forward strand.
ATGCAAATATTTACAACATAGGCGGGCGTAATGCCTAGTGGCATTCTCTACCAGCCAACCTTAGGGTGATGATGAGAATGTAGAATAGGCGCATTCCAGCAATATTAGTTAAAATATGATGATGTAATAAATAGTTTTATAATATGTAATTTTACTATAAAATGTAAATTTTACTATCGGACTCGAAGGACTATAAATTCCTGCTATATATATTTGGGCAAAGAATCATTACTTCAATCGTTAGCATTAATTAATTGCATCATGAAAATTTCTTTCGCTGACCTTAGTTATTGAGAAATGAGACTAATGAGTAATGACTATAGATTAATAATTCTGCTGACGCTTGCCATAATATCGTAAGTCAGCACGTATGATTCTTGTGTAAACATAAATATTGTTATCATTGAAATATTTTCCTGACTGTGTTAACTGCGCTTACTTTATACGGCTGCTATATCTATGTATATTTTACTAGATATTGCCAGCAACTTCGTGGTGCCAAAATGAGTGTGCAGCGTGGGGACAGTGCATTTTTCGGCATAGTCAGAATAGTGTCCTTTTCCGGGACGAAGTATCTCCATAGATACTAAATTCCATCAAAATTAGTTCATCTTCTGTTTGCTACTTCTTCAATGTGTGAAGACTGAAGACAGAAGGGCAGTCACACTTTCGCGTTCATAATATATTATTAGGCCGCGTCCCCATCAGACACGGCGCGGCGCCGGCACCGTGTTAAGGCACGACGCCGCCACCGTGATACGGTACGGCGCCGCACCGTGTCACAGTGCCGCGTACGGTGCGTCCCTATTCAGTCGATATTTGCGCTCGAACGAGAGTGTTTGTCTGGATATGGATCGCGAAAGAATTATTCTCTTGTTGTTACTAAGACGAAGATTGAAAAAGAAACAGAAACAGAAGAAATTTTGGGTAAATCCGTATATTTATACAATGAACCCAGACGGAAGTGATTTCAGAAGGAAATATGCCGCGCTAAAATTTCCTCGGTATATATGACAATATTTGCATTACGCGACTTTGATATGTATTTTCATATGCCTCGTTTAAGTTTGGACACAATTTTTGTTGAAAGTTTCACCAGAATAAGGGCGCGCGCGGCGCGGTGCACCGTTTACGGCACCGTAACACGGTGCCGGCGCCGCGCCGTGTCTGATGGGGACGCGGCCTTATTCTTAAATTAGAATATTTTTTTAGGCCTAAAGTTTTGTTCTGCTGCCTTGGATAGGTAAGCCAGGAAGGTAGAAAAGAGTATCTATTATTATTATTAGTGGTTTTGATACCTGGAATATTCCAGTACAATAACGATAGCGAAAAATCTCAATAAAATTCTTAATAGCTGATTGTATGATAACCTTAAGAGCCCGGGTAACCCTCGAAATTCTCATACATTCGTAATACCAAAATCATTTTGTCATACGAAAATATTTAACATGTTTGAGTTATTTTTCAGTATAAAATAGTAATTACCTAGGTTCCTGAACAAAAATTAACTTCAAATTATTTAAACACTAAAAAATTTTTTTTTGTGTATAAATTTTTTTTACTAAATTTAGTACTAAATATTTAAACACTAAAAAATAGAGTAAAACACTCAAAAATTTATAAATAATTAGTAAATTTACAACAAAATATTTTAATACTAAAAAATATTTTTTAGAGTTGAAATATTTTGTAGTAAATTTACTATTTATTTATATATTTTTTAGTGTTTTACTCTATTTTTTAGTGTTTAAATATTTAGTACTAAATTTAGTAAAAAAAATTTATACACAAAAAAAAAATTTTTAGTGTTTAAATATTTTGAAGTTAATTTTTGTTCAGGAACCTAGGTAATTACTATTTTATACTGAAAAATAACTCAAACATGTTAAATATTTTCGTATGACAAAATTATTTTGGTATTACGAATGTATGAGAATTTCAAGGGTTACCCGGGCTCTTAAGTTATCACGCTCGAGTCGCCTGTGTTTCAGGAAGTTCGTGGGATCATCGGAGCAAAGCTCATATTAGACACTATCGAACATAACATAGACTATTACCGGCTGCATTAGCAGTTAACTTATGACCCTTTTTCTATAATGACTTATTATCTTTCAATAATTTCATTTACATCTAGTGTTATGTAAATGCCAGACGTTCCACGCGGCTTCGCCCGCGTAAATTAGGAATTTCACGAAAACCGTACATTTTTCCAGAAAAAAAAATAGTCTATGTCCCTTCTCGCGGTCCTTTCTATATCTGCGCCAAATATCATAAAAAATGCTCCAGCAGTTCGTGAGAACTTACACTTTCAAATAATTTTTCCTGTTTTTCCACATTTTCCTCTGTTTCTTCGGTCATATTAATCTTAAACCGAACTACTTTGTAGATATAGTGTATACATACTACACAATAGTTATGGTCTACCAAATGTGTTCAAAAGTTTATTAGTTTTTGCGTGAAGAAGTAACAAACAAATAGGAAACAGTCAGACGTCAGTAGTTACTAAACTTGAGATGTGACTTGACCTCTACCTAGGTATGTAAAAATGCTCGTTCAGTAATTACAGGTATGAAGCAGGACGGAAAGGAATACATAAGAAATAAATTAAGATCGGCAACGCACCTGCAGCTCTTCTGATGTTGCGAGTTGCGACTTGCGAGTGTCCATGGGCGACGGTAGTTGCTTTCCATCAGGTGACTCGTTTGCTTGTTTGTCCCTTATTTTATAAAAAAAATGTACAACACAACGAGGGCTTGCCATGAGTAAATACGCAACCTTGCGCTTAACTTTTATATCTAAGATAGCATTTTCTACTCTACCTCTGCTGCTATCATTTATATTCTATCGCTCGTGTGGACCTGTCTTGTGTTACTACTTATTTTAAAGTTTAAACACAATATTATGTAGTTAGCTGGGTTAAGTAAAGATTCAAGTTATTCTAGCTTTACATTCTTTATCAAATTTATAAGTCATGTGGAAGTGTGCGTGTATTTTACTGTTAGGTTTGTGTGCGGTGGAGTCAAGATTTTTCGCGAATGACACAGAGTTGGGAACGATACAGGGTATGGAGGCTGATGATGGAGACTATGTGATGTTCCTCGGAATACCTTATGCTAAGGTTAATGCCAGCAACCCGTTTGGTGTAAGTATTTTTTGGTATAGGTACAAAGGTAAATTATCTCTTTCTTATATTATAGTAGGTATAACTGTTCAGTCAGAGACGAATCGGTATCTATTAATTAGCGTGTTTACATACGGCGCCGCAGCGGCAGCGTTTTTCGCCGCCGCGGCGCCACAGAACCCGCGGAACCGCTGGTAGGTTAGGTTCTCAGAACAGCAAAATAAGGTTGTGTTTGCTAAATCCATAGAAACATTAAGCTGATATCGGTTAAAATATGTAAACTCTATAAAACTAGTGTACTTAATTCATACCTACTAATAATTTATTTATTCAGGAAACGTCCATCCATAGCAGCCTTTTCCAAAGTGGACAATAACTAGGGCTGCCAACTTTCAAAAACAATAGACCCGGAGGTTTCAGAAATATAGTTTTTTTTAACCAAAATAAAACATTTTTTTAAGTTTTAAGCATTAAAAAGTATTTAATGAATCAAGGCAAGTACAAAAATATGGTGAATTACTATTGGTAATGTTTTTTTTAAATATAAGTTAGTAGTTAAGTACCTAGCTAGTGCTAGGCTGACTTGAACCAGCTTGACACTTAAAACTATATTTTTCTCCTGCTCAGGCCATTTAGCCGAAACTTTTTCATTTTCGCTTCGTTAAGTATAGAATCGCCAATCAAAATGTATGGAATTGACATAAGACGAACGTCATCGTCATATTAACGAACGCGTAAATCAATTCCATAGATTTTCATCGGCGATTCGCACGCAATCCGCGCGGTGATCCGGAGATATCGATGTTAAACCCGTAGCCCAGACATGCACCATGCAAACCCGTAGACTCTGGGTCAAACCCGGAGAGGTGGCAGCCCTAGCAATAACGCCCGTTTGTGGGCGCTAAAAGCTTAAAGGGGGCTGGTGTGAAAAAACCCTGAAAAATGGGGGCGTTGTTGAGAGGAGAGAGTCGTTGTTGTTGTGGAGAGGGTTGAGACTTGAGGGGGTGATATTTTGTAATTTCATTTTATCTGCATGCATTTTAAATTAAATGCATCTATTCCCTCACATTACTTTTAATTTTTGCACTCGCAACATCAGTTGAGCTGCAGGTTCGTTGCCGGCCTTTTTATTATAGGTACCCTCCCAGAGCAATTCTATGTATAATTGTATAGCCTATAGGCATTAGGCCTCTCTGGTCTGGCCATTCTTGCGCCCTCCAGAGTCTGCGCCCTAGTGTGCCTGGGCACCGGTGGCACCGCCCTATTTACGGCACTGCCCACTGGACATACGTAGTTAAATATAAAATACTTTTCATCCAATAACTAGCTCGGTGAAGGTCGTTCTATGGGGGGTCTTAGGCCATAAGCAAAAATGCCGGAATTTCAGGATTGGAGAAGATTCAAGAATGCAAATTAAGTCGGTACTCGGTGGTAATGGTAAAAATATGGTTTGAAAACCACTATGTAATTTAGCATTTTGTATTTATTTTATTTTTCGGGAAAAGCCCCTTAATTGAAATAAAGATAAGAAAGTACTTAGGTGAAACGAACAATGAGACGCTAAAAATAATTTGTTATCAAATAATTGGGCAGTCGCCAGTCGACAAAATGTACTTATTATATTTCTCTATGACACAAAATAAGTTTGATCTAAGTATAGGAATGGTCACGTAGTATTCCTAATAGTAGTCTGTGGGCACTGAACAGTAAGAATGGTCAAACAGTAATACCTTAGTGTTGATTCAAGGAGGGCTCGATCTATTAAGTTATGACTTTTGTTAGGGCATTGTAAGAAGAAAATTTAAGTAATTTACTATACTTAGGTACTTACTTAAATATTTCCACAATCCAACCTGAAGTAGGTTGGTAAAATTCTCATAGAAGTGATTATCCTAACTAACTTTTAATTAATTAGATACAAAGTGATAGAGAATGGTTTTATAGTTGACTAGCTGTTGCCCGCGACTTCGTCCGCGTGGACTTCAGTTTATAGCGCGCAGTGTCAAATTTAAAAGCTTTTTAAAACCCTGGTATGCCCTGGTACCCCTTAAATCAAAATACCCAAAAACAGGTGTGCAGTGTGCACATAATATTTCATTACATTTACATAGAAAGACTTATGAGCAAGCGATAGCGCGATCTAGGCGACTCTTAGCGCCATCTGTTATGAATTTTTGGAACTAACTTATTTTTAACAAATTTACGCATTTTGACTCCCTTACAACCCCCTTTTCCAGTTATAAAGTAGCCTATGTCCTTTCTCAGGCTTTAGACTATATGTATACAAAATTTCATTACAATCGGTTCAGTAGCTTTGGCGTGAAAGTGAGACAGACAGACAGACAGACAGACAGAGATACTTTCGCATTCATAATATTAGTATAGATTCAAGTAATTATTGTTCTGTTACAGGCTTCGATACCCTATCCAAAATACGACAATGTCTACAAAGCATTCAACGGAACCGTAGTCTGTCCACAGATTGATGAATTCAGTAACATGTACGCCGGGACACTAGACTGTCTACGTCTCAACGTTTACGTACCAAACACAGGGAGTCGGAACAAGGCTGTCGTAATTTACATTCACGGCGGCGCCTTTCGACAAGGAAGCGGAGGGAAATATGTACTCGGCCCAGAGTACATAGTACGGCACGATGTGATAGTGGTAACGTTTAATTACAGACTCGGCCCTTACGGTTTTCTGTGCACAAACTCGCCTGAATTACCGGGAAATCAGGGCATAAAGGATCAGTACATGGCCATGAAATGGGTGAAGAATAATATCCACGCATTCGGCGGAAGCCCGGAACGTATTACACTGATGGGTCATAGTGCCGGCAGCATGTGCGTAGACATGCATCTGTTAGCGAAGCAGCCGCGACTGTATCAGCAAGCTATTCTTCAAAGTGGAGCTGCCACGGCCCCCGGTCAGCTTATGTACCCCGATGACGTGCCGACACTGGAGGTAGCTCGATCTCTCGGACTTAACGCTACCGACGTGTCTGAGGCCGTAGCTTTATTAGCAAGTACCGACCCTAAATCAGTCATCTCCGCCTCGATATCCAACGCGTACAAATTTTGTGTTGAAAAAAAGCACAAAAATGTTTTCGGCTACATCACTGAACATCCCGAAAAATCTAAAGCTTCCAATGTCGAAGGCTTGAATATTTTAAGCGGAGTCACCGATAACGAATTTTTGTTTGCGTTATACGGAAGTGCAGGAATAGGCAAATTTAATAATTCGAACATATTTCGCCAGAATTTGGAATACGTGTTCGATCTAGAAAACGTTGAAGAAGTGGCCATTATAGTTCAACATTTTTATCTTGGAGATGGTCAAAACGATTTTACAAACAGATACAAAGTAGTCGACTATCTCTCGGATTGTTTGTTTTTATACCCCATGCAGAGGGCATTACATAAGTACAGCCAACATAAAAATGCTACCGTTTACTTCTATGTGTTTTCGTACGATGGGAACAGAAACTTCTTCAAGAGCATGTACAATGTAACCGAGAACGGTGTCGCGCATGCCGACGAACTCGGCTATCTGTTCCATGGCGAAATTATGAAAACAGTACCAACGGCTCAAGACGTAACCATGGTCGACAAAATATCAATGCTATGGACGAACTTCATTAAATACGGGTAAGACCTTAGGTACTACTTAAAAGAGATTAAAATACATACCTACCTACGATTCTTACTCCGTGCAGAAGCTCCGAGGACTTTAATAAGGGCCGAGCGAAAGCACCATAGTAAAGCACTTATTCCACCTTACTATATTTAGACGTCTACTTAAATGATTCAGTCAAGTGGAATAGCATTTAGAAAGTTACTAAATGCTATTCCACTTGACTAAATTCAGTTTAGTACTGAATCATTTAAGACGTCTAAATTTAGTTAGGTGGAATAAGTGCTTTACTCAGAAGTAGCTTTTGTCAGCAACTATACAGCATGACTGGTGAGACATGTTCAATACTCGAGGACGTGATATTTGGCTATTATATTAGTTGAAAAAAATTATATAAAAAATAATATGAATTGATCACTGAGTAAATGTAGCATAAAGTTAAATTATTATTTACCCAACGCATGGACACCGCGCGCGGGAGGGGTAGCGCGCGTCGCGGCCCGCGGGGCGCATGCCCATGCCGCCGCGCCCATGCCACGCCGCCCGCCGCGCCGGCCGGCTCGGCCGCATGGCGCATAGTAATTTACTATTCATTTATTTAAAGGAAATTGGGAAATTTGATCAAAAATTAAGTAAGTACCTAATTTTAAGAATCGAGTACTGAGTATTCTCCTGTATTGATCATGTCTCACCACTCACCAGTCATGCACAACTGTACTATGTATATTTTCTCTATGGTAACAGCAAGACGTAATAACTACTTATTTTAATAAATCTAAATTGAAATCTAACAATAATACGACATTTTTTCATTTTAGAAACCCGACGCCAGAAACAAATGGACTAATACCTGTGATATGGCCACCAATGGTCGGGACAAACGGTCTTTTGCGGGGACTACAAATCGACAAGCATCTAGAGGTCATATCGCGACCTTTTCATTCTCGAATGGCATTTTGGGAATTATTATACAACACCTACGAGGGCAGACTTAAAACCGCATTATCTACGAACTCATCAACAAGCATTATAACTTATAATAGCTTTTTGTACATTGTTCTAAATGTTATATACACCGTGTACTATATTTTTTCATAGTACCTAGTACTACATAATAATTAGTAACTAATCTACGAGATAAAGTATTTTATTTTATAATTTAGATATAAATTGCCAGATACGAATGTAATTATTAACAAGTAAGGAAAAATATTAAATAACTTCGTGTTTAATTATTGTCGCTTTAATTTAATCACAAATTTTATTATATTTTAGCATTGAGATAAAAGTACTACGTATTTTAGAGTTTAAGTATAGTTTTCACAGACCCAGTACTAGCTGCCAAGACTGGCAAGTGGCAGACAGTATTGGCTTGGAATATTATACCGCGTGTGAACAGTTTTTCAAGCCAGGCCAAACTGTTCACACGCGGCATAATATATAAAGCCAATACTGGCTGCCAAAGAGGATGTAAACTGTATACTACGTAACACTGGCTGCCAGTCTTATTGGCAGCCAGTTATACTGGCTCTGTGAAAACTATACCTAAGTACCAATGATATTATATTGGTAAGTACCTATAATTTTACTGATTTTATTATTGTGAACTTCAAGTTAACCTTTAAATTTAAATTAGCGCGCCAATTGTTTTGAAGTTTTTTTTTTATATACTTAAGTTAAAGTTGTTTAAACTTTAAACAAAAAAGTAAAGTTCAAAGCTTTAACCTTTTAACCGCCAAGGTCGGAATAATCCGACAAATATTTTCGTGCCCATTTCGCCAAGGTCGGATATTTACGACCAGTACCACTTCTCGGTTAATCTGCCTTTTTTGTTTGATAGCACCTAGATAGCACTGTATTATATTAAAATAATGTTTATACTTGGTAAATAGTTAATGAAGTAATAATTTACAATCGATTACACTTTAGTTTCTTAATAATTAGAAGACCTAAAAATAGTGTCTAAAGTTAAATAAATTACCGAAAATATTCTTAGAAAAGTGAATTGATGTCCAATGCCCGAGTCGGAAAATCCCGACAGTAGGGACGGGACATAAGCAATGATTTACTGATACAAAAATCCACATAAATTAAAACGTTTCTATTTATACTAACTAATTTATTATAAAACAAATAAAGCAATGGTTACTGAACAAACAAAAGTGTTTGTTTTACTTAATTTATAATAAATATAGCATAAAAATGTCAAAAAATGTCAGTGATTGAATTGACGATTCCCATCCCTAGCCTGCATGTTTAGAAACGAATGTTGTCAGCACACCCTGGGCCACGGTCGGAAAAAGACGACCGCTTCTGACGTCATAAGCGAGTGCCGCCTTCTAGAATTTTCCACTAGTGTGGTGCTTACGATGATGCTATCGATAAATGTGATTGCAGTGGATTTTATAAAGAGTTTTAATATGTTTTTTGAACTATTGTTTTTCTCTATGACATATTAATAAGTCTAACATATTGTCTTTTAATTTTATAATTTTTTCCAAACCATTTTATTTTATAAAATAAACCATTTTTTTTAATTTATTTATACCGTGGATATTTTAAAGTAATATTTTAGAATACCCACAACAGTGATTCAACATGACTACAGCTGAAGAATTAATACGTATCCGTATCCGTATAAGAAGTTGTATCTGTGATTATTTGACTGACCTTATAATAATAAGAAGTTGTATCTGTGATTATCTAACTGATTTTGTGATAATAAGAAGTTGTATCAGTGATTATTTTTCTGATTTTATAATAATAAAAAAGTAGTACTTAAGTGATTATTTATTTGTATAAACTGTGTACAGTCTGTCAAAAAAGTTATGAAATTAAAAAGTGGCAACATCGTAGTGTCATCCCTTTCAAATTGCAATCCATTTGCCTGAGCCATTTGAGATACTTATTTCAAAAAAATTATTAACAGATATCGGGAATTATGTCACTTCACTATTCAAGCTGTTTTTATCTAATGTTTTGCCAGCGTTGTATATTTACATACAACATTATGGATTCAAATACTAGATATCAGTTTATACTTTATATAAATTAGAAATTAAGAAATAAATTATCGACATCGAAAAAGATAAGTATTGCACATCACTATATTTTGTTGTAGGTATAAATTTTTCGATTTATGGTGCCGGCGCTAGAGGCACGACAATTGATTTTAAGCTCGGCGGTTAAAGGGTTAAAGTTTAAAGTTTATACTTTAAAGCTTCGAACTTACGAATAACAATAATATATCACAAATTCACAAGTGCAGTGTGCTTGTGTGCAGCAAAGAGTATATCATTAAGTGTAGTGTGTACACAGGCAAATTAAACCTTTAAAGCTTAACCAAGAGTTTAAACCTAATTTTCATACCGCTATCTTAGATGCCCTTGAAGCAGTAACGTTACGAAAAAATAACGACATTTAAAAAAATTCAGATATCTGAAGATGCAAGTCAGCTGCAAATTAACTTTCATAATTATAATATGTATCTCATCTTATTTTTTTTGTAACGTTATTAACTTGTCCAATAACTGTTTTTCAGCACATTTACATATCAGTTATTGGACAGGCCAAAAAAACCTTATTATTTATAAACACTTATTTTAAAAATAATTAAAACTAAATCTAAATAATAAATAAATGTACAAAACACTATGTTTTGTACATTTATTTATTAGATTGTTATTTTTACTATAACATGTTTATATACAGGATAATTTTTTCACCAGTACAATAAATCAGTTGTCAAAAATAAAAAATACTACCGTTTTTGTTTCGCTAGTATTGGCAAAACCAATATAAGTAATCTGTGGGGCAAAACCATGAGCTCGACAAAAAGAATATGTTTTATTATGGTTACACCGCAACCTCTTAAAATACTCTATATTTATTGTAACTTGAATGCCCCTCAATATTGGTTCCATTATTATTTACATCGTACCTATTTGAAAACCACAAACTTTTATTTTTACGATCAAAGTATAAAATGTCCCACCACTGAAAAATTCTAATGACTGGTAATATTTTACCCTATTCGGACATTGATTCTTCTTTTCCTTAAACACATTACACAAGACGAAGAAGAAATAAAAAAAAAAAACAAAAATCGAAACAATCTAAAAATGGAGTTGTTATTAATTTTGGTCAATGTTTAAATTTATTTAGTTTATAAGAAACGTATTTACTTTTGTATATTTTATTCACAATGGGTACACAAAAACCAGGGGAATGGGCCAACTCGCTGATTGCCCGGTTCGAAGAGCAAGTAAGTACCTATCTATAAATAAAAATATATTGTTAACCCATAATGGACCCGAATTTAATAACACAATAAATAATAGATAAATATTGCGCTCACACATTAATTTAAGTATCCAAGTAAAAAGTATGACACAAAACTTTTAATCACTGGGGGCTTTACCTTCATTAATTCTATCGACCGTACTCCTACGTAAATTGTTTTCTCGTGCAAATGCCGGCATTTTCACTATCTGAGATTTTTTAATTCAGGCTTTTTTAATTCAATAAAGTTTCACGTTAAAAATATCTGACCGACCAATGTGAACATTGAATGGTATGCAGTATCTTACTGATAGGTAATGATCAGTTGACTTTATGACCCAGAAGTAGAATAAGTTAGGATGTTTATAGATTTATAGTGTTTATCAACTACTCAAATATTGCAGCTTCCTTACAAAATTGGTACACAGAATTTGCACTCCCGAATAAATGATGAGCAGTTCAAAGGCTGTCTGGTACAAATTAGTCGGCATCGCTTTTCTCTTGTCATATCGGGCTTAACGAAAATTCTTCAAAGAGTCAACGAATTGGTGAGTTTTTTCTTGCTTATAAAATTATAATGTCTGTCTATCCATCTTTTTATGTCAGCGTGTCTCTTTTTTATTTATTCATTGTTAAATTGCTTAGCCAATTAGGTATATTACATGAATTTGGTATTGAAGAAGCAATGTAATAATGGGCAACACCTAGTCTTAAATAAATATTACTTTTTGAGAACAACGAAAAATTTTATTTCTTAGGGCCAACCCACACGTACCACAACCACACGACAACCACAACCACACCATAACTGCACCACGTGGTCAGGCGTAAATTTCGTATTGTAAATGAACTGGACCATTCACACGTACCACATTTTGCAGTTGTTGTCGACCACTTGTCAAATAACTTGTCAGACGCAACCACGGCCGACCACATGGCAACCACAACGTTGCGTCGATGCAACGACAGTGCGTGCAAACCACCCGCTTTCTTCCCCACCTCCGTTTCATTGACTTTCGTACGTAACCACATAGCAACCACATCGTAACCACTGGTGACAACGCAACCACATCGGCATTTTGTTGGTACCACAACACAACTATAAAAAGCTGCAGCGACACCATTCACATTTTGTCGTTGCAATGTCGTGTGGTTGTGGTACGTGTGGGTTGGCCCCTAAAATACATATTTTTTCTAATGACATTTTAGTATCAACCAACCTTAACGGCTTGTGTCAATCGACCCCAGACTGAGCAAGAAAAGGGATACCATGACAGTCTAGTGATAGTTCTTGATACACTAGAGATATGCCTCAACTCCCAACCAAAAGATACGGCTAAACACGAGGAGGCTATGAATGTTAAAATATTGTTGCGAGAAGTTTGTCAGTTTATAGGTAAGACACTGATATCTTAATATCGGAGAACTATTTTTTTCGTTTCCACTATGATCACATAGTGGAAACGAAAAAAATATGTAGGAGATATGATGGAGCATATAGTCTATTGATAAATTATTCCATTATCCTTTTTATTTTCTTTCAAGTTGCTTGTTTGAGATAATAGAGACACACAGGAACACTGAGGCTCGGTCACATATAAATTGAGCCCAAATAATTGTGATATTTATGTAATTTTTTTAAATTTCAGATTTAAGAAATGAAAGCAATGTTAATAATATAGAACTCCGTCAGCTGGCCAGCAAAGTACTATTTGCGCTTAGTTTAAATTTTTTTAATGCAGTATTCAATAGGATTAGTGCAAGATTGCAGGTGTGTACATTATAATTTCTTTAGGAATCAAAAATATGAGTCCTTGTATAGAATTTAAAGGTAACTTAAATTATAATAAAATGTTATTTTAGGAATTAGCCTCCTGTAATGAAGAAAACCCCGATTATACAGACATAGAGTTAATACAGCATATAAATGTGGATATTGTCAGGCTTATACGGCTTTTTACAGGTAAAAATAATGTTTGATTGTAGTATGTGAAACCATTGTGAATTCTCAATTCTGTCATAAACTTGTATGAAAAATGCGGCCCGCCCCACTGCGCCCCGTCGTAATGTGCGCATAGCCTTATATATGCTAAATTATTTTTTGAAATTTCAGAATCCTTGCAGAAATTTAGATTGCTAAGAAAAACTTCACATATAGTCCTAGTAGTATCCCTGGAAAAAGCAGTTTGGAATTGGATGGATACTTATCCTCAGGTTGGTTTGAATTTCATTAACAACCACAATTATTTTTTAATTTTTCACAACAATTATTAGCAGTAGCAAGGAAACAACACAAAAATCAGCATGATCCAATCCAATCTTACGTTATTGGTGGGTCAAAGCGTGTTTTCTGAAGCCGCCAGTAACGTCGATGAGGACAAAGTGGAAAACGATGAATATGGCTTTTCGCGAGTATTTCGAGTGCCACTTGCGATTTAGAATGGTACACACCCAAATGCGCGATATGCAGTTCCTTAGCCGAGTTCGCAAGTAGCGTATAGGCTGGTTTATAATGTTCTAAATGCGCAGGAGTTCGCGGAGGTGCAGTGCCGGCCTAACGAGGAGCTGAGCAAGTGCTGCGACACGCTGTTCGACATGCTGCACGACAGCTTCGCCGACAACAAGAAGTCGCGCGTCGCCATGTGGCCGCTCCAGATCATGCTGCTCATACTTAACCCCGTAAGTGTTGAGCTTATACTTCTACGAAATAAATGCAGAAATGAGAAATGCTTGCATACATAAAGAGTTATTCTAAACTAGATGACGCCCGCAACTCCGTTGCGCCAAAACTCATTAATCGCGCGGGAACCGTACATTTTTCCGGGACAAAAAGTATCCTATGTCCTTTCCCGGGACTCACAGTATCTCCATGCCAAATTTCAGCGAAATCGGTTCAGCGGTTTGAGCGTGAAGAGGTAACAGACAGACAGACAGACAGACACACTTTCGCATTTATAATATTAGTATGGATAAATTAAGAGCAGAAAAATGCCATGTCTCGTTGCATACTTCATCTCTTGTTTTGTTTATAATGATTTTAGAAAACAACATGGCTAAGTACCTTGACAGTTTGATAGATCCTGACTCCTCTTAGAAGTTATATATTATGCTTTGTATTATATACTTTACCTGTATTATACTTTACATGCTTATATAAAGACAAATTCACTTGAAAGTGATTCTTTACGTAAATACACCTTATCATGCCATTTATAATCCGCGCGCGATCAAAATGATATGGAACTTTGTCGAAGTAAATCAAAAATGACAGTTTGCTAATGAAGTAGCGTTAGCAAAAAATGTTCAGAATGCTGCCAACTACAAAGTGAAAGGGGTATAAAGATTTTTGTATGGAGCCTGGCCGACCAACCGTCCGCCATTTTGTTTTTTTTTTTAAAACCGCGTTCACGGATAATTCTTTTAAAAATGGATAGCTAACTTCAATACAAACAAAAAATAATCTTGGACAAAACCGCGTAAAATGTCACATTTCGAAGATATGAGCTGCCAAAGTTCTACCATAAAAAAAAAATTGTTTTATTTCTGAATAGATCTAAAAAAATACTCTAAAAACCTATTGGTGCATAATATATATACACATGTATATATATATATATATATATATATATATATATATATATATATATATATATATATATATATATATATATATATATATATATATTATGCATTAGAACACCGACTTCATTCTTCATCGAAATATTTATCAACTGCCAGTATTATTTGGCGTGATTGGCTATTCAAAACCCTTTTTCCACTCATTTTTAATCAATTAAGTACTATAATAGCATCACAAATTATAATTAAAAAAAAATTAAACAAAACTTGAAAGAAAAATGTACTTGAACAGAAACATATTTTTTTTTAAAGTTTGCCGCGACCCTACAGCTGGCCAGCGGTCCCCATCTCAGTTCTAAAAGTTCGCATCCCATTCTGATAGCGCGTGGATATTCGATCTTTTATGTGACAGATTCATTTTAATATTGTATTTTATTTGCAGAAAGTTTTAGAAGAAATAGTCAATGCAGACAGTGGTGCACCGTGCAGTCCACGTCATTCAAAGAAGAAACAATTTATTGATGCTGTAAAGAGGGGACTTAGTAAGTTTAAAATTATTTTGTAAAACGGTATTTTTAACCCCCCACAAAAAAGAGGGGTATAAGTTTGACATGTCTGTCCGTCTGTGTATGCGTCTGTCTGTGGCATCGTAGCATCCAAACGGGTGGACCGATTTTGATCTAGTTTTTTTTTGTTTGAAAGCTGACATGATCTGGAGTGTTCTTAGCTATAGTTCATCATCATCAGTCTGCTCAGTGCTGGAAAATCGCGGTTCATTTGGTTCGTGAAGGGCCGATTAACAACTTACTGTCTTGCAATATATTATACACATTAATGGAAAGTTGACCTGGTGCTGCAGCATCACCTGGAAATCAATAGTATACCCAACTCCTCACCAACTAAGAGCAATGGTTTCGTGTTTGGGCCTATTTTAATTGCGATAACCAGTAAGACATAAACAGTATATTTTTGCATGCTGCAGCATCACCTAGATTCTATAGGAGCCGAGCTCCGTATGAACCCAAAGTGGAGGTTTCATGTTTGGACTCATGTTGATGGTCTCATCCAAGAGGACATTCATAGATGGATATTCATTGGGATATGATCCTGTTGATAGGAATTATTCTGCACTATAACCAACACAAGTTTAAAAAGCATGAAATTAAATTAAATTAAGAAATTTAAAAAAAATCCCGCCAAACAACTTTAAAAAGTAATGAAATAATATTTACTTACTGACTTTTAAATTAAAATAATTCCTAAGTGTAAAGTGATATTTTAGTCCATAATTATAATTATTGTTGTCAAGGTGTGTCAGGGGACCGCTAATGTAGATGTTTGATTTCACCGCCAACCGAATCGAGACAATCAATGACTTGTTGATACAAAATGCAAAAGTTGCTGTTGGTGGATTGAAATATCACTTTTTACTTAGGAATTATTTAAACTTAAAGTCAGTACTTAAATATTTTTAAAGTTGTTTAGCGGGGTTTTTTTTTAATTTCTTAATATCAAATGAAGTTAAAATCGGTCGGTTTTTGAAGATCGGTAAAAACCTCAAAAGATTTTGATATATACGATAAGCTTAATTATTTAAAATTGTAATTACGTGAACGATTTATTTTAGGCCCCCAAAACAATTCAAAGCAAGTGACGGAGGCGGCAGTAGTGACTTGTGTGAAACTATGCAAAGCGTCCACCTACCTCAATATAGCAGACTCTGGGAATGTCACCTTCGTGCTAGTCAAATCTGTAATCAATGATCTCAAGGTTAGTAAAAACTGGTAAAATGCAAGACAAATTAATGCACGAAGAGATTCGTTAAAAACGGAAAAACACACGTTGCTTTTTTATAGCAAATGCTGTATGAAAATTAACACACATACAGTGCGTGCTAGCGTACGCGTCTACGTGTGAACGCATGTCTTTGCGTACACTTTTTCGAGCATTTATGTTTTAGGTATTTCTATTCTCTCCTGTCGGCTTCTGCTGATCAACTCTGTAAAGCCTGCATGCCTGTGTGCTTAAGCACAGCACGGCTCGTATACGTGCCAACGTACTACTGTCTACTTTGCGTTCACCTTTAGTTATTGCTATTACTCAGGGAAGTCATGAGTGCGGTACATTACGTCTACGTGCCAACACATTACTTTGCTTAGATCTTGGCTTGCGAACACGAATATTTTATAAATTTTTCTTCTGTTCTCTTCTTTCTTCACAGTTACTTTTGTTCAAACCTGTAAAGCTGTAGGCGTCTAAATGTGCGAACGCATAACTTTGCGTACATCTTTGCGTGCGAGCATTCATGTTCAATATATTTAGGCCTAATTTCACCAACGTCTTTTTAAAATATCATGTTGTCTGCTCTTTCATATGAAAATCCAAAGAGGTAATACCAGTTCTAGCATTAACATTAATAGTCGTTGGTGAAATGGGCATCATTTTTATTTCCTTCTCAGATGCTGCTGTTCAACCCGGTGAAACCGTGGGCGCGGTACGGCGCAGCTCCAGGATGTGCGGAGCTCGAGCTAGTGACGGAGTGCCTAGTGTCGCTGTTCCGCATAATGCCGCATTCCAACGACGCTCTCAAAGTGTGCCTCAACCTTTCCGCGCATATATCCTACCATTACGTCATCGTACACGCTCTTCTTAGGTGGGTGTTCACTGTTCAGCTACTTGTCCCTTTCACTCTCGCATAAATGTAACGCCTCTCTTTTTAGAGGTGAGCATGTCCTGTCTCTTTCACTCCCTTATAAATATAATGCCTGTCTTTTTTGGAAGTAAACTTATCTTGTCCCTTTCACTCGCGCATAAATGTAACGCCTCTCTTTTTGGAAGAGAGCATATCTTGTCTCTTTCCCTCTTGCTTAAATGTAATGCCTCTCTTATTTTAATTGAACATATCTTGTGTGTGCAGGATTATTTTTGCACAGGTGAAAGTTAAAAAAAAATGTTTAAAATAACGGTTCTCGACAGGATAATAAAGCAGCCGCGACTGGCGTGGTGGCCGCAGATAGAGCTGCTTTACCCCAAGGCCGCGGAGCTGAGAGTCATGTTCACAGACACGCTCAATAAGGCTACACAGGTAATAAAGTTGTTGGACATACATTTTACGTATTCTGGATGTAAGAGCCTCGATGTGCGGATGGAAGCTAAGAGAGGAGTCTAAAATGACACCAAGGTATTTAGTAGAGGCCGTTCTCTCTAATGTTCTGCAAGAACACCGCTTAGCGGGTGGTCCTATCCGCCCGCTAAGCAGTGCTCCTGAAGAACACTCGTGTACTGAGATATAGTGAGAGGGAGATGTAGGGGGAGGACTGCGTATATAGAAAGGTATATATTTTGTTTTTTCGGCGTTAAGAGTGAGAAAGTTACTCTGTAACCATTCTGACACAGTACAAGACCATTTTGTGCGATTCTATATACGCTCTCCCAAGTGTCCGAGTAGAACAAGAGGGCAGTGTCATCTGCGAAGGTATAGATTTGGCCGTTCAGTAGGTTATGTAAAAAAACTAAGTTAGAAGCTTATTGACACATAATGATCTTTTACTCAACTATGACAAGGTAAAGTATTTTTTGCGCAACTCATTTATTCTTTTAATGAATTTCGCATTAATTAAAATCTATTGACACGTAGATTGACACATTGATTATATAATTATTGACACTACACCTTCTAATTATTATTAAATAACATTTCATGAAATTATGTTTAAATTATAAAATTTAACCTATTATTATTGTCTGGTCGCTATCATAGTACTTACCGATCAAGATGTAAGCCGGCGCAAGGCGGTTTACGGATGTTCCAAGGTTGCTTGCAGGGTCAATCACCATCCTTCAAGCGATCCCCCATGACTCGGTTGTTAGGTAAAAAAATAATAACAATAGAAAGGTACTGTGTTTACAAGCGTTGCAGACGTAAAAATATATCCATATGGATATTATGTAATATGAAGTAAGAAGTCCGTTATTATTATAGTACAATAGTTATAAGTATAATATGTAAAATAATATTTATATATGTTAAAATGTAATTGCTGAGTGCTTATCTGTTCCTGTTTCCAGATGACGGCTTTCTAGGAACCACATAATACCAGGCACTGTGGTGTACAGCACCGCGGTGATACGCCTGAGTGGTGTCCTTTTTGACAATTAAAGACATAACAATACACTACTTGTGCCGACCCTCATACTATAATAATTAGTACTTATTTTAATATTTTTTATGTGTAGGTATGTGATTATGATATATATTCTTTTTTCTCTTTGTGTTGTAAATTTGTAGTAGGCATTGTGTTATGTGTATCGTTTTATTGTAGTGTAATGTGATGTCTTATTGTGGAATAAACGTTATTATTATTATTATTAATAATTAAATTGCGTAACAAAGGATATATTAATTTTCCTAGTTGGGTTCTTTAATTTTGTTCATAACAAGACTTGTTGTTTATATTTGTTTATACTAGAGATCGCCCAATGGTCGAAATTCGACCTTACTTGCAAGTTGCAACGACATTTCACATTAGGACTACTACATATATTTTAAAAAAAAATATTGACTTCATCATAGTTTTTTTTTTCAATTCTTGTCTCTGGGACTCAGCTGATCTCAGACTGGCCGTTTAAGCGTTGTCTTATAGTATCTAAAATTAAATAAAAAAACAATAATCCATTTTCAATTTATCAAGTTGTTATCAAGTTGACTTCAACCATAAATAAAAGAGTATATAATTCGTATGTATAGGCTTATCACTCAAAAATCTGTCATCTTTTTTAGTAGTAGTGTCGTAGTGTGTGTAACGTTTTATTTGTTAAAAATATATACGATAAAAGCATAATTTTAAAATAATATTGGCTCGATGCACTCCTTCTCCATATAAACTATAACTGTGCGAAATTTCATGAACATATATTTCCTCATTTTTCGTAAAAAGGGTTACAAAGTTTTTCTCGCACGTATTAATATATAGATGAGTATGTTTGTACCATAGGGCTACATAGTGCACACGCCACTCCGCATGATCTCGTTGACCCTCAAGTCGAAGGAAGTGCAGTCTAAACTGAACAAGTCGGAGGAGCAGCCCGCCTACCGCAACCTGCTGCTGTTGCTCGTCAAACTGATACACGCTGACCCCATGCTGATGTTGAGTGTGAGTATTTGTTATAGTAACTCCTGAGTGAGTAGTATAAAATTTTACCAATGAAGCCAGAGACCAGAAGCATGACGACGTTGCTAAGGCCGGCCATAGACGAACCGCATTGCGGTTGCAGCACGGCGATTTCCAATTTCCATACTAAATTTATATCCGCAATACACGGGCCGCTCGAGCAGTTCTTGGGCGGTTGGTGCAATTTTCAACGCGACTGCTCTAGCGCAGTCGGTCCCGACTGCAACTTGCGGTCCGTCTATGGCCGGTCTAACATTAAAAAAAAATGTAAAATACAGTATTCAAATACCTCATGTCAATACATTTCTTTTGACTAAACAACTTTTATTAAAAAAACAACAGAATCCCGGCCGCTCTGCGATCGAGATCCAATCGTCCACAACGGAGCTTATCAACGGTCTGGTCTCGCTGGTCCACCACACTGGAATGGGCGACATCTCGCAGGAGGCGATGGCGGCGCTACTCGCTTTACACCGGCCAGACAGAGTCCATATGTGGAACCCTGAGGCGCCGCTCAATACTTTCTGGGATATAAGGTAATCTTGAATCTGGACAATCGCTTCTTATTGCCTCGTTGATCTCGCTAGCGTTCTTTAGCTACTGATATGAACAAATATGTATGTATAAGCAAATAGTCAAGGGTCAGGATCTATAACATTCACAAAATATGTGAAGACCACACGGGAAAAACAATGAATGTCACCTTTTTTGTGAAACTGACTTTTTAATGCCATCTGTTAGCTTTTTAGGGAAGCATTCTATTACAAAAATCAGAATTGGGTAAAATCATCGTAGTCAACCGTTATAGTTCAATTTGTATTTGTTTGTCCATGGCAAGAAACGATTCTGAACCAAAACTTAAAACTTATTTAAACAAATCAAGTTTGAGAAATACAGGCAAAGCATATGTTAACATAGTAATAATAAGTTGTTTCAATATTTCACTTAAGGATGTATATAACATTTATAAATTCAAAGATTTTGACCTAAATTCGAAATATGTAAGTAGTAGAATAAAACATCCTACATTGAATGATACCAAAAAATCAATACCTTACCGACAAGTTATGTGAAATAATTCATTTTAAAATTTCCATGTATCATACGTAAACGTGCCGGAAGTGGTACAATTTTTGAGAATTCGTCAGAATTGGGAACTTTGTAACAAAGAGAAATGCCTGAAAAACTGCTATCAGTTACTTTGTACGATTTGCGATTTTTTAAGCCCACAAAAAAGTGGGTTCACCGGTAATTCTGGTTAAATATTTCAAATTGAAATTGATAAAAACTTTCCTTCGAAAAGTAATAGCGATACTGCTGTTAGATTAGACATATTTTTTTTAGTTTCAATGCGCATGAGCATCTTTCGCGCATGTGCAGTAATATAAATTAAATCAATTTCTGTCAAATTTTGGCACATGACACTAACACTGACACTGGTTTTTAACTTTGCGCATGCGAAACGAACATTGCACAGACTACTTAGGGATACTACGTTCAGACTGCCATCTGTCTAACATTTGGTACAAGTGTTACGATTTCCGAGCGATACTGACATTAAATTTTTTTTTGCCCTTGCGCTGTGGTGGCGGCCACTGTCAACTTTGATGATGTGGACTGTGGTGTGACTACTGGTACCTAATGTAGGTTGTCAAAAAAAAAAACACAGCCGAACATAGAACCTCCTCCTTTTTGGAAGTCGGTTAAAAGCACTAGTAGAAATGAGGTTATATTAATTGATATAAACTTTTATAATATTTTATAATAATACTAATTAATTAAAATAACTGATTTCCCACTTTTTCGTTCCTATTCTCAAATCTCATTTGAAACGCATTACACCCAAGGTTTAAATAAAAGAAATGTTTTATTTATTTAGTGTTTTATTTTTAATTCTTTTTAGATATTTTTGACATACAAACAAATTGTGAATAGAAGATCTGTTTAGATTATCATCTTTCAGGCACTGAATCCAATATCCATTTTAATAAACGATTTTCGTTACATGGAAATTTATGTAACATAGCGTCCTTGCGCTTGCTGTTACAATTACGTACACAACACTAATTAAAATACATGATTAATTAATAGCGTCCAGTTCGCAAAAAATGTCCAAATACACACAATACACAACAAACAACAATACACACAACGCGTATGAGGATTGAGGTATCTCTCAGTATGAGGAGTAAAGCAGAAAATTACAGTTTGAGAGGAAGAGTTCACACTTCACTCGATCGACACAATATCAGATGCGTTAGCATTCTTTTAATATAGTTTTTGAATAACAGTAATGGCGGCGGCTGGCAGCAGCACAGAGTACAGACACGCACGTCACATTGCGTAGGGGTGCGGGTGAGCGGGGGGAGGGGCAACTGTCAGTATCGCCTGGAAATTTTCAATATGGCGTCGCTTACTATATCATGTTTTTTTTGTATGAAGATTATAGGCCGTGGAACATTGCCATGACGACTATTGTGTTTGTAATTTATTAGCGGTGGTCAAATTACATCTCAATTTTTTTCAATAATAATTAAATATCGAATAATTCCTTAAGAATCTATTATAAATAATCGTTATAATTAATAATAAGTGTCTGGGTGTCCAATTTTTTACATATTTAGTACTTTAATATTTAATTGGATGTACTACGGAATTTGACCTTATATACATCCTTAAAAGAGTCTGAAATGAAATAAATACAGATTTTTTTCAAACTATATAAAACTGCTTTTCTCTTAATTGTACTTTTTTGACATTCTTTGTTTTTCTCGTGTGGTCTTCATGTGACGTTGTTTGTCATTAATCAGAATTTGTGTCACGCCTATCGACAGCACACAAGTTGTATCCGTCATGGGTGGGCCATTTACCGATAATGTTCGTTCTGGTATGCATCCTTGCGGGTGTGAGTACGCACACTTTGTGCGTATATGTGAAGGTGTGTGCGTGCGTACTTATTTATCTATATTCCTATCGTGTATCTGTATACATATTTTCACTCTAACATTCCTATATAGCTAACACCCCTTACGAATTAAGTTCGCAGGTGCTATACAACATTAGTCAGAAGTTAATCCAGCGTCAGGTGGCGAACTACCGCGAAGTGCTGCGGTGGTTGCGCGACGTGCTCACCTGCCGCAACCAGTTCCTCGCCGCGCAGAAGGAGTACGCTAATGTTGGTGCGCATATACCGATATGCAAGCAGGCGCATATTAAGTTGGAGGTGCGATATAATTTTTTTTAAGGTCTAACTGCCGCACTCTGAGACTGATATTAATTACTTAATTGTAAATTGTAATTAAATGAAGATTTTGACAATATCTTCATTCAATAGGGAACATGCCATTTATATAATATTTATTAATTTATTAAAATTTGGCTATTAAAATGTTAAAAAAGTATAAAAGAAGCCCTTCTTTTATACTGCAAGGTTAATCCATACTAATATTATAAATGTGAAAGTGTGTCTGTCTGTCCGTCCGTCTGTCTCTCTGTCTGTCTGTGTGTCTGTCTGTCTGTTACCTCTTCACGCTCAAACCGCTGAACCGATTTTGCTGAAATTTGGCATGGAAATACTTTGAGTCCCGAGAAAGGACATAGGATAGTTTTTATCCCGGAAAAATGTATGGTTCCCGCGCGATAAACGAGTTTTGACGCAACGGAGTTGCGGGCGTCATCTAGTATTTTATAAAATGTTGTCATTTTTTTGTTTACTATCCCAATGACGTCATTAGCAATGCATTTATGCATTAGCAACGTATCCAAAAACAATTCTATAGTGATAATATGACGCCGAAGAATTAATACGGGTATAGCGAAGAGAGACAGAAAGAACGAATACTTTGCGCAGATCGAAGAGCAAAAAAGAACGTGGCTTTTTTCCAAGATCGTAAAAACGACAGTGGTCGGCGAGATGATCGGCGTGGGGGGCGGGCACTTGATGGCTCGTATCGCTCCGGGCATACCCGAGTGAATACGATCGTAGCGATTTTGACTCGTGCATTGCGCACGAGTAAATTGAAATTTCCAAAATATTATTATTATTTTGTTAAGCAATTCTTATTTAATTTAATTTTCTATATACATAGATAGGCCATGAATGATGGTTTGGCGGCGCTATACTCGTAAACTTGAGAAATCGCCACTGGCTACATCTCATAGTTGCCTTTACTTCGTCAGGTACAGATTAACAAAATAAAAATTTGTTTTCAATTTTTAACAATTAATGAAGCTAATTTCAATATTTGTTCACAAAAAAGCGAATTATATACAATGTTGTCTTAGCCTAGTTCAATTGATTTTTTTTAAAAGAGGGTATCACTGTGCACCTTAAAAAACAAGCCTAAATTGTGCAGAAGTAGTTCTAAGTAGGTAGCAAAATTAATAATCAACAATCGGGATCCGGGATTTATCCCGGGGGTATGTCCATATTAATCTTTACATTTTGTCACAAGTACCAAAATCACACTACCTAACCCCGAGCCCTGCCTATGAGTAATGACTAATGATTAATGAACTGTCGAATACAGAGTTTCGAATTTGTTATATTTATTTTTGGATTTTTTCTTGTAAATACGAAGTGTGATAGTGATAAATGATAATAATAAAATTGTTGTTACTTATTCAATTTGACTGAATTTAATGGCACAATATTATGTGGTAAAAAACAAGATATAATATGTGTCCAGTTTCAGTTGAACGTAGGCTAAAATAAATCCCAAAGGACAGAGGGA
Organism: Lysandra bellargus; assembly: GCA_905333045.1. Classification (NCBI taxonomy): domain Eukaryota; kingdom Metazoa; phylum Arthropoda; class Insecta; order Lepidoptera; family Lycaenidae; genus Lysandra; species Lysandra bellargus. The sequence goes on from HG995339.1 coordinate 6,323,815, forward strand.
CCCCGAACTAGGCGAGGCGTTAAATTTTAAATCTTATCTTATATATAAGATTCTTGTGTCACAATGTTAGTTACTGTACTCCTCCGAAACGGCTTTACTGATTTTTACCTAATTTTATATGCATTTTCAGTAGGTTTGAGAATCGGCTACTGGCTACTTTTTATATTGATAAGTGAATTTGTTAAATAAATTATTACAACTCGAGACTGACGGCGACCATTGTTTGTGCGACGGGATAACGATGGACGTTGCCATACTTATTTAGTCACTTCAATAAAATAATATGGGCGAAATACTTTATATGGAAAAACAACGTTTGCCGGGACAGTTAGTTATTTGTAAAAATATGTTTGGTCAATACAAAAAAAATATAATTAATAGGATGGTTCCTCAGGTGGTGTTCTTCATGTGCCTGTGGTCGATCGACACGGAGGCGGTGCTGGTGGCGATGTCGTGCTTCGCGCTGCTGTGTCAGGAGGCGGACATCCGCAGCGGCACAGACGAGTGCGCCACCTCGCTACTGCCCAACTACGCCGTGTTCCAGGAGATAGCCCACACATCTGTCGTGCTCACTACTGGTACGTGACGTCATACTTGAGGACCTGCAGGGCGATTCACGATTCCCGTTTGACAGACGACACGGATTCAGAAACTTACCGTCCGATCATTGGTCAATGCCTAGCGCGGCGAGCGTTTATTGGATGTGCGCGATGAAGTTTCCGAATCGGAGTCGAATTACGCACTGTGAATCAAGGCCCTGATGATGTTGTTGTTTATTTCACTATCGAAGTAAAAAGCCAAAGTATTTGACGATTGCCATAGTTTATAATTTCGCAGGTGCAATGCCTTATGTCAAATCCCACGTTTTAGACTGGTTTAGTGAAATAAGTGTGAAGTGCTACAGTTTACAAACCCTTTATTAAAAAACTGTTCTATACTGCAATATTAATCAGAATTTTAATTTGTAGCAGCCAGCCAGGATATCGGAAGAGGTTGCTATTACAAAAATATACACAGTGAGTATATTTCTTCGTATTGTTAGTATCTCTGAGTTGAGGAATTTTATGATAAAACAAGAATTAATGTTGTTATTAATCATTCTTTCGAATTTCAAATTGAAATGTATTGACATCTTGTTTTTTTGTAACATAGGTTCAGCGGCGTTACAAAAACGGATAATGGCTTTACTGAGGAAAATAGAGTACTGTGTCAATGGCGTCCAACCTGTATGGGAAGAAACGTTCCGATGTTGGTAAGTATTTGCTACTGCAAATGATAAGAAATAACTAGAAATGAATACATAAAAGAAAGTCAAAATTAAAAGTAAAGGACTCCCACTTTTTGTGTTTTATTTCTTTTATGATTTCTTTGTAAAGTTTTCTAATTCTGAACAACTACGTCTACAGGGATTCAGCGTGCAAAGTTCTACAGAAATGGCCTAAAAGTTCCACCGTCGATGAGGAACCTATATCCCGAACGCACAAGCGCAGAGTGCCACATCATACCAGCACGGAACATGATGTAGAGGTAAATAGAATTGTCTTTTAGTACAGTCGAAACCGCAGACATAGATCAAGATAGATACGGCATGTGTATGTACTTCGCGTGCCATATCGTGTTCTCAAACGACGAGCAATGCTCGTCTTTCGAAAGTCTGTTCTTTAGTCTGCTATCGGAAACGTCAATCGGAATTTTAAAAAACGCCTAAATGCCTAAAAGCGCCGTATTGAGCTGTAGAAATTCAAATAGAAACGTTGGCCTTGATAATGGATACGTTTCTTATCCGATGATAAGAAACGTATCCATACTTTTTTCCTACCTACTCTGACGTACCGATGTACGTCAGAGTAGGTAGGAAAAAAGTGACACGCTCGTTTTCATACAAACGGAACGACATGCGGTATCTATCTTGATCCATGTCTGTGGTCGAACCATATGCTGTTATCCTGCTCGTACGCCCTACTTGTGGATGTAATATCTAATACGATATGTTTCTGTGAAAGTGAGACAAGTACCGATGGCTCAATGTATGAAGTTTTACTTGCTGATTTTAGATAAATGATTTTTGGCTGTAGTCTATTTTATTATTTCTTTACGCGACAGGAACTAAAGCTTATAACTTGCTACAGATGCAAATTCAAGAGTGGGCGAACATAACATCGTTCTTATGTGCACTGGGTGGTGTTTGTCTGCAGAAGAAGCCGGCTCCTGCTTGGCAAGGTGAGGAGTACAATCCATTAAAAACTATACGGCAGAGAAGCGACGCCACTCATCGCGGTAAAATACATTTTGTTTGAGTCAAAGTATTTGTTTCAGACGCAAGAAAATACAATGTCCTGGCAAACAGTTCACAGGACGTCCAATATTGTCCCGTTACTCAGTAAGTTGTAGTTCATTTAGTCTAATTACGGTAACAAGACAGTATGATCATCATACAAAATATTTTAAAATTTAATAATGAAGTATAGCGTTAAATTAACTAATTAAGTAAGTCATCTGAACGTTATGAAAAAAAAAAAAAAAATCCCTGTGCAAAACTTCTGTTTTCTGGATTTATCCGTTTTTATTCCGAGATCCTAGATATTAAAGTAATCAAAAGTTTATGAATAAAACCGACTATCAACAGGTTCATAGGGCAACTGCTGCGGCTGTTGCTATGCACGAACGAGCGTTTCGGAGTACAAATACAGACGCACGTGAAGCAACTAGTTGGTAATGAGATGTCGCCCGCGCTCTACCCCATACTGTTCGACCAGATCAAAGCGATCGTTGACAAGTTCTTCGACCAACAACAGCAGGTAAGGAAGCGTACAAGTATAAAAAACGTAAGGCAACTTTGATTAACTATTGCTATTAAGGCGGGGATTAATCTCAATCCAAAACGATAACCTTGCACACAACCAAAGACCAAGCGTATACGCATCGCAATAAGATTCATTTTAGCTTAGCATAAAATTGTAGTTACTAGGGGCGGATCTTCTTTGTTTTTCATGATTATTTAAAATATCTTTGAAAATAAATATTAAGAAACAAAATTGTTCGGTTCAGAATTTTTTAATATAGATTTACTAACAATTTATTCAAATAAAATGTATATTATCCTAGTTAATACGTATATTTCGATAACAAAGATATTTGTCGGAGGTGAGTTTGTAAATTAATTACAACCAAAGTATTACGTTTTATTAAAATGTTTATGGTTTAAAACCTTTTAAATATTGTGCTTTATATCTCATATTTTTCTACATTGCCTTATTATATTGAAACTAAGTAAATCGAGAGCAAAATTGGGCGTGGGAAACACACGAGGCAGAAAAAACTGTGATTTTGAATTGTTATACCCTGCTTAAGTATCTTTATTAGTAAAAATAGTAGAGTTCCGACCTACAATGACGCACCTCCCTCGTTTTTACGTATAAAGCGAAGTGTTCGTCATTTAGATAAGCTCTAAATATTTAATATAAATACAAAAATATTAAAGGTTTTGTTTAGAAATAATATATTGTTATAAACACATTGTTACAGGTAATGCTGACAGACATGAACACCCAGTTTGTGGAGCACACAATATTCATTATGAAGAGCATATTGGAGAACAAGAAGAACGGCCAGCCCTGCGAGCCGCTCAGTACCACATCCATAGAAGGACTCATGCTCGCTATTGTTAGGTCAGTAGTTTAGATAAAACAGTTATCCATGGCGAAATGGACAAAGCGTGCACGCTCACTTATAAATTAAATAAAGTCATTAGTCGGTGTAGAACCTCCATCGTGGGTGTCGCAGACACAATAGATTTTCAATTGTTATGCGGCAACCGGCTGCCGCGCCGCTTGGGGATTGATGGGTTAAAGCCTGTTAATATATTATATGATTAAAAACACACTCCGAGCGCGGAACACGGTGAATTTCATACATTGACCTGAAGTGAAGGCGCGCTGGTAATATTTTCGCGCATGAGTGAAAGAGACAAATGGCATGGATTCAATCGACAATTCGTCCACTGTACTTTACGCGGGCAGCAAATATATTATTGTCGAGTCTCGAGATATCTTAATCGTTGTAATGTTTACTCTCCTAACAATAATTAGTATAAAGACAAGCAGACCTGGCCATTTAGCCGAAATTTTTCGTTTTCGCTTCGTTATAGAACCGCCGATCAAAATGTATGGAATCGACATAAGACGAGTCGAACGTCAACGTCATATTAACGAACGCTTATGTCAATTCCATACATTTTCATCGGCCATTCTATAACGAAGCGAAAACAAAAAGATTTTGGCTCACCTCCCAGTTTTATTTATTCTGTGTTTCAATATTACTACGAAGAGAGTTAATATTTTGCTTTTAGATACGTGCGTCACCTGGACATGACGGTGCTGTCGGTGCACATTAAGACCAAGTTGTGTCAGGTCGTCGACGCCATGATGCGCCGCCGCGACGACCTCGCCTTCAGACAGGTAAAGAAAGACATCAGTTTTTGACATTTCGTGTTATGTGATTTGATTATATTCAAGAAACATGCTTGACTTATGTGATTTGATTATATTCTAGAAACATGCTTCATCATATTATTATAAACTTCTACTTTATTTGTGCTAGGCTGCCTTGTGCCACATTTCAAATATCTTGTATATCTAGAAAGGATCCTCATTAAAGGATACATTGTGCCTTCATGACAACTGTCAATAACATAATTGACGTCGACTCTGGGCAATCATAAGCGAATATGCCGTAATGGATTGTTCAGGTCCATCATGAGCCAACGTGGAGAGACCGAAACAAATTTAGAAATGCATCTACGCGTCACGTTGCGGTCTGAATTGTTTAGTCATTAGTTCTAATAGAAATCGCACTATGGGCGGGAGAATGATAAAACGCGGGAGCATATAACCACGATACGACGTCGCGTCATAGAAATCTACACGGCAGGACGACATAACATGTCACGATGCAATCCTGCGCAGCAATAAAAAACTTGTTGTGGTTTATTTTTAACGCATTGTACTTCTTTATAAAGTGACTCCCATAATTTAGGTTTGAGAGAAATGGGTGGATCCAGTATCTGTCTTTTCTTTCTTCGTTTTGTTATTAACAGCAGAAAAGACGCGACGTCGTATCGTGTTTATGTGCTTAAATAAGCCTTAATAAACTGCGCAGGAGATGAAGTTCCGCAACAAGATGGTGGAGTACGTGACGGACTGGGTGCTGGGCACCAGCCACCAGATCGCGCCGCCGCTGCGCGCTGACGCCTCCACCATTACCAGGTAAGTCATTATTCATCAAATAAAAAATGTCCTCACAATGACGACATTTTTGAAGTGAAAACTTCTTTAGCGGCGTTGAGCACTGTGGGATGGGTAAAAACTGTGAAACTCGCGCCAGATTCTCGTGCTGATCGAAAAACCGTAAGAGAGTAGTGTTGTAACATCGAAATCGATTAATCGAACAGTCGATTGTTTTTTTTCGATTGTCGATAATTTTTAATCGATTGTGAAGGTTTCGATTAATTAAAAAAATCGATTTTTTAAAAATCGATTTTCATAAAAAATGGGTTAAAAAAATTGTAAGGGTTTCCATTAATTAAAAAAATCGATTTTTTAAAAATCGATTTTCATAAAAAATAGGTTAAAATCTAATCGATTGTAAATGTTTCGATTAATTAAAAAAAAACGATTTTTTTAAAATCGATTTTCATAAAAAATGGGTTAAAAAAATAATGCACACCGTTAATAATCAAGTTTTCACTTCTGCCGGCACTCCTGGAGTGCAGCCCGTCTTTTTTTATTTGATTGACAATTTTATATAGTAGGATGTACAGCAAAAAGTATAACAATCCTCGCGCTCCTACGCTCGAGGAACCTGTACAAGGAATGCGCAATTTTCGATTTTAATTGTGGTGAAGAGTGAACGGGACAGGTGCGCGCGAGCTTTAGACCACTTTAATGGCGCATTTTCACTGGTCGATAGGGCCCGCATGCGGGGTGCGGGAGATTTCTAAAATACATGCTACGACCAACTCATGCGGTATACAGCATACGAGGAGTCTATGACATCTAATGGCGCATTTTGATTGGTCGATTGATCGACCAGTGAAAATGCGCCTTAAAGGTGATCAGACGGTGACACATTATTGTATAAAGTATAGTTTTCACAGAACCAGTACTGGCTGCCAATAAGACTGGCAGCCAGTATTGGCTTGGTATATGCCGCGTGTGAACAGTTTGGCCTGGCTTGAAAAACTGTTCACACGCGGCATATACCAAGCCAATACTGGCTGCCAGTCTTATTTGCAGCCAGCACTGGCTCTGTGAAAACTATACTTTATATGTCATAAACTCATAACTCACCCATACTAATAATATTAGAAATGCGAAAGTGTTTTTGTCTGTCTGTTACGTCGACAACCGGGTAAGGACGGTATCCCGGAAAAATGTACGGTTTCCGCACGATAAGCGAATTTTAGCGCAACGGAGTTGCGGGCGTCATCTAGGTGATAAATATTATCACCAATATTATATACATAATATTATGTTCCAATTACTTCGTTCACTTGCCCCGAGTAATCTTACAGTTTTGAGCAGACTATACCAGCAGGTCGTTTAAGGGGCCGGGTGCCACCGAAATTCTCATACATACGTAATACTTACCAAAAACACGTATGTATGTATGAGAATTTCGGTGGCACCCGGCCTCATCAAATGTAATGTTATTTTAGAGAGTTGGATCAGGCGTGTATGGAGGCGGTCGCGGCGCTGCTGAAAGGGCTGCCGCTGCAACCGGAGGAATCTGATCGTGGAGATCTCATGGAAGCCAAAAGCCAGTTGTTCCTGAAGTAAGCAAATTTATACTTTTTTTCAAACCTTATAATATAATCGTACATTCAAACAATTCAAGACGTGAGTGGAAGAATAAGGTAAGTAACATGAAAAATCTTCCCGTTTTTTTTTGCTTGAATGAAGGCATTAGGGCCGGAAAAAATATTTGAAATAGAAAAACTATGAAGTATATGTGTAGCCAGATATATTAGCTAGGATATAAAGTAGATAAGTTACAAGTTTTATTAAAATAATTAGGGAAAAAGGAGGTATTGTCCGTATGTTACGAAATGTTACTTGTTCGATTCTTCCACTCACGTCTTCGCTCTATTTGCCGCAATGATAATTATTATCATTGTGGCAAATAGAGCGTATGCAACTCGTCGTTATTAATAAGGTGTTTTTAAATTGTTTAATAACTCAGAAAATCATTGTTGTATAAAAAACCTTTCGAATCGAAATATACGTATAAAGTATATCTATTAGTTTTGTTACACTTTGTGTAAGGAGGTGGTCTACACATAAAGCTTTAATATAATACTAATTGCAGGTATTTCACGTTGTTCATGAACCTGCTGAACGACTGTAACGAGGTGGAGCTGTCAGAGGGTCCGGGGCGACTGGAGACGCTACGTAACGCGACCATACAAGCCATGTCCAATCTGCTCTCGGCGAATATCGACTCTGGTCTCATGCATAGTATTGGTGAGTTTTTTTTATAAAATAAGGGGCCAAACGAGCAAACGGGCGATGAATGGAAAGCAACTACCTTCTCCATGAACACTCGCAACATCAGAAGCTGCAGGTGCGTTGCCGGTCTTTCAAGAGGGAATAAGCTCTATTCTTGAAAGTTAGCAGGTCGTATTATCGAGATGATTTATTATTAAATAAGCACAAATCGCTAATAAATTTAATTCGGGCCTTGTGCCAGCTTGCGTTAAAGTTACTCTAACTCTCATGTTTTAAGTGTTTACGAATAATATTGTTAATTGTAGATTGCAAAAGTTCTAAAGTAGTTGATAATTATCTAGTTAGACAACACGAATTGCAAATGACTATGATAAGTCATTTTTAATTTCTAACAGATGCTAAGGAGTAGTCAAGCTTTCTGGGATCACTACTAATACATATTATGAATATTTACTACTAATAATAATAATATTATGAAATATGCGAAAATATGTCTGCCCGTCTGCTTATTACCCTTCATGCTAAACCGGCTGCATGCTGTATAGAATTTGGTATAAAAGATACTTTGAGAGACAAACAAATAGTTGCGTGTGTACGGTAAATTATACGGCTATTGCTGAACCAAAGATTTCCTTTGGTAGGATTGATCTTTATATCCCTAAGATGGGTTTACGATGTGGAGCCACCTGAATATCTCATGCTGGTGGGGAGGGGGGAATTTTTAGCTTTAACAAGGTATGAGGTCAAAAACTGCGTGGGATCTAGGTATATAGTCGAATTTGGTATCATTTTCGATTGAATCGAATGTTTAAATGCCAATTTTGGAATAACATTTGGATAAAAGATAGTAAAAATAAAATAAAATAAAAAATTCAGAATATATGATTTTCAACCAAACAAAAAAAAAAAAATTTTTTTCATCTGGCCTATGCGTGTGGGGTATCTATGGATAGGTCTTCAAAAATCATATTGAGGTTTCTCATATCATTGTTTTCTAACCTGAAGAGTTTGCGAGAGAGACTCTTCCAAAGTGGCAAAATGTGTGTCCCCCCCCTGTAACTTCTAAAGTAGGGGCATAATAATTCTAAAAAAAAATATGATGTACATTACTACAAAAACTACCAACGAAAATTGGTTTGAACGAGATCTAGCTAGTAGTTTTTTTTATACGTTATAAATGATAAACCTTAATTTAACTTTCATTATATCAAAAATGAAATATTAAAATAAATCAAAAACTTTATAATTTCATAGAAATAATTCTTATTGCTGCTGCGGAACCCTTCATGGGCGAGTCCAACTCGCACTTGGTCGGTTTTTTTGTCTTGTACGCACACGACTAAAAGTATACACATGACTGGTGAGACATGTTCAATACATAAGGAGAGTACTTTGTACTCGATTCTCATTATAATAATTATGTAATAAAATTAGGTAAGTACTTAATTTTTGTCCGAATTTCCCTTTAAATAAATGAATCATGGCCACTAAGTAAATTACGCGGCTAGGCAAGTAGGCATACTATGCGGCCGGCGCGGCGGCGCGGCGGCGCGGCGTGCGCCATCAAAGAAACACCGCGCTGCTACCCTTTGCGATTTTGTCCATGCGTTGGGTAAATAATTATTTAATGCTACATTTACTCGGTAATTAATTGATATTATTTTTTATATTATTTTTGTAGTGAAAACTTCTTTAGCGGCGTTGAGCACTTTTGTGGGATGGGTAAAAACTGTGAAACTCGCGTCAGATTCTCGTGCTGATCGAAAAACTTTGGAAAAACCGTAAGACGGTTGGAGAGTAGTGTTTTGTGTCGAACTCGAACTCGAACTCGAATTGATTGTAAGGGTTTCGATTCATTAAAAAGAACGATTTTATAATAATTGATTTTCATATGAAATGTGTAAAAAAATGCACAACGTTATAATCAAGTTTTCACTTCTGCCGGCACTCCCGGAGTGCAACCCGTCTTTTTTCTTTTTCATCTAATATAATAGCCAAATATCACGTCCTCGGGTATTAAACTTGTCTCACCACAGACCATGAAACTGATCAGAGCATAACTTTAAACTTGGACATTATAGGTAAATGTAAAAAATGTTTGGTTTGAAAAAAAAGGGATATGAATACTGAAAACTTAAACAATCCTGTATGTCTGCTTTATCCTTTGCAGAAGTTTTAGAAGACAATAAAGGATTGCACAAACCTACGCGACCAAAGCGACTGCGATGCGGTAGCGTCTACCGCGCGGCGGACGCTGCCCATGTAATCTTATGGCGCTGTGCACACCTGCACGACCGCGACGCGGGATGTTCGCGTCGGCAAGCGAAACGTGCGCGTCAAGTTGTCAGACGCGTGTTTTGAAGTGTACATAACTAGACTTCTTTTTTAAAACCTTTTTTTATATTATTTTCTACAACTCTTTAGTTTATGATTTTTTGATTTGTATACGTTTTGATAGATTGTGTCATGATATTAACGTTTGACGGTTCGCACCGTAGTCGCGCAGGTGTGCACGGCCAGTTTCGCGTTGCAGACGCTCCCGTATCGCGTACCGCGTCCCCTGTCACTGACGCTTAGGTTTGTTTTAAGCTGAATACTGAAAGCGCATTTAACAAATTTCACGATATTATAAAGCTGTTCTATAACCTTTGTTTTCCGATTATTAACGTAAAAAACGTTAACAAGCCAATCAAAAATTCCTGGCTCACGAAAGGTATAAAAAAATGTTGCATAAATAAACGACGATTATATTGAAAATACATACTTGATTCATCTAATAGAAATCTTTAAAAAAAATCATTATAAGGACTACGCGAGAATTCTTAAAAAATGTATTTTAGCAGCTCAAAAAACAATCAATAGTAGTCTAATAAAAAAATTAAAGAATACTTGTAAAACTACTTGGAATGTAATAAAAAATAATTCTCAAAATAAAAGTATGAATAAAGGAATTCGTGAAATAATACTAAATGATAATAAAATAACTGACATCCCAACAATTTGTAATGAATTTAATAAATTTTTATTGACATAATATCTAAATTAAATAAAATTGACATTTCGAATAATACGAATTCATTTAATCATATACCTAATAATCCTAAATATACATATTATAAATCTGTCGATGAACCAAGGACATTTTCCTTCCGCATTAAAAATTACAATTGTCAAGCCATTACATAAAAAAGGTCCTTCAGACCTATTAGGTAATTACAGGCCTATATCCATCATACTAATTATATCAAAGATATTTGAAAAAGTCGTATCAGACAAAATCCAGACATTTATTTCCTTGAATAATTTGCTTAGCAAAGAACTATTTGGTTTAAGAAAAAATAGTTCTACAGCCCTTGCTTGCTTTAACTTAGACACATTTCTGAAAGCCTAAACAAAGGAATTCATGCCTTGGCTATATTTCTCGATATGAGCAAGGCATTCGACTGTGTTGACAAGAAATTACTTCTTCGGAAGCTTGAAAGATATGGAATAAGAGGAATAGCTTTTAATTGGATAGAAAATTACCTTGAAAATCGCCAACAAAGGGTCGAAATAACTGTCATAGAAAATAACTATAAGAAAACATATACGTCTAAATTCCTTACTAATACTTGTGGAATTCCACAAGGAAGTGTATTGGGGCCTTTGTTATTCCTTTTATACATTAACGATCTACCTATTTTTATGGATCAAGAGTGTATACTGTTTGTAGATGACACAACTCTGATATTTAAATGTAAAAATAAAAATATGTTAAATTAAAAACCATTGCAATTAAAGAGTTAAACAAAATAATTAAATGGTTGTATAACAATAATTTAAATATTAACACAGAGAAAACAAAATTTATAAAATTTCAATCTATAAATAAAAAAGAAGAAAAAATTGACATCACCTGTAATTTGTACAACAAAACTAATTCAATAGAGGAGGTTAATATGACAAAATTTTTAGGAATAACTATTGACAAGTACCTTAACTGGAAAGCTCACGTTGACACAATTGTAACAAAATTGGACCGGTTTGTTTACGCTTTCTATAGATTAAGACAAATTGGATCGAAACAAGCTGCCTTGACTGCTTATCACGGATATGTGTCCTCAACTCTACGGTATGGAATTATACTATGGGGCATTTCAACCGATGTTACTAGACTAGAGCATTTAAAGTCCAAAAAAAATGTGTAAGATCTGTATGTGGTGCAAGGTATTTGGACAGTTGCAAGCCGCTGTTTAAAAAGTTGAATGTACTGCCTCTGCCTTCTCTTTACATTTACGAAACGGCTATATTTGCTTATAAACATGCATACTTATTTGCAAAAAACAAGGACTGTAATAAATATAGAGGTAGGAAACGAGAAAATTTGTGCATTCCTGACCAGAAACTAGCTTTATTTTCTAAAAATGCATACTGTATTCTCTATCCGTATATATAACAAATTACCTAACGATTTAAAAAAATGACATTTAACAAATTTAAAAATAGATTATTTAACTTACTTTTAACCAAAATGTATTATACTGTCGACGATTTTATTAATGATGAAAGCATACTATTATAATAATTATTTAAAGTAATATAATTTTAATCTTGACAATTTCTAAATTATTTTTGCAATATATATTATGTACTTACCAAATTTTATGACATTTGACTAATTAACTACTATTATTTTTACTATCAATATTGTAATAATTAGAGTAGATAAAATTTAACTTTACTCTATAACCGACATATCCTGATAGATAAAAGTTGTACAATTTTGCCAAAGGGGTACGAAGATTTTGGCCGACCTACTTGTCCGCCATTTTGATTTTTTTTAAATCGCGTTCACGAATAATTCTTTGAAAAACGGATAGCTAACATCAATACAAACAAAAAATAATCTTGGATAAAACCGCGTAAAGTGTCACATTTCGAAGATATGAGCTGCCAAAGTTTTACCATTGGAAATAAATATTTTAGATATTGCAACTCTAAGGCATGGTTAAACCAAGTGGTTTCTCGTCTATGAAGCAGTAGCCACTCTATAACACGCCGTCGCGTGATGACAAAGTGCAATCTAGCTCAAACAATATTTTTTATCAACTACATACCTAATGAGAAACTCGCGACGGCGTGTTACAGAGTGGCTACTGCTTCATAGACGAGAAATCACTTGGAATAACCATGCCTTAGAGTTGCAATATCTTAAATATTTATTTCCAATGGTAAAACTTTGGCAGCTCATATCTTCGAAATGTGACACTTTACGCGGTTTTGTCCAAGATGATTTTTTGTTTGTATTGATGTTAGCTATCCATTTTTTCAAAGAATTATTCGTGAATGCGATTTAAAAAAAAATCAAAATGGCGGACATGTTGGTCGGCCAGGCTCCATACAAAAATCTTCATACCCCTTTTCAGCTAATTTGCTTGAACTACCAGTCATGCAGTATAGGATAGTATTTTTGCGAAATAATGTACGGTTTCCGCGCGATAAACGAGTTTCGGCTCAACAGAGTTGAGGGCAGCTAGCAATACAATATAATATTTCACGACACTCGACAGATTAAAATGTTTATTAATTGTCTTCTTCAGACTTGGGATACCACAGAGATCTGCAAACTCGCGCCGCGTTTATGGAGGTGCTCACGAAGATCCTACAACAGGGCACGGAGTTTGATACGCTAGCTGAGACTGTGCTCGCTGATAGATTCGAGCAACTAGTGCAGCTGGTCACTATGATATCTGATAAGGTGAGTACTTTTGATTATATAAATGTGGAAGTAGGAGCTCGGCCCAAAAAGTAATAAACTCTACTAACAAAGTCGTTTTATAACGGTTCCGTACCCAAAGGTTAGGGTCCCCTATTACTAAGACTTCGTTGTCTGTCCGTCTGTCTCCAGGCTGTATCTCAAGAACCGCTATAGCTAGAACTCTGAAATTTTCACAGATTATGTATATCTGTTGCCGCTGTAACAACAAATATTAAAAATAAAATGAATATTTAAAGGTTTTTGTATGGGGGCCCCATACAAAAACACAATATTTTGCCTATTTTTGCTCTATAAGGGTCTAAACACATTAGGCTGAATTACGCCGGCGCAAATTCCGCCGCGTTTAAATTGCATACAAAATACGGGCCGAATACGAGGGGTGACGCACTATTACGTCGCGTTTTGTATGCGTTTGACATTTGCGGCGGAAATTACGCCGGCGTAATTCAGCCTAGTGTGTTTAGACACTATAACGGAACCCTTCGTGCGCGGGTCCGACTCACACTTGGCCGATTATTTAAATATTGAAATTGTAGTCATTTTTAATAAGACTGACATATCAGATATAAAAAGCTTAACTTTAATGATTTTAATTTGTCTTTTTTGGTAAATCTTAAATGTTTAGGGTGAGCTTCCAATCGCGATGGCGCTGGCGAACGTGGTGAGCACGGGTCAGATGGACGAGCTGGCGCGCGTCTTCGTCACGCTGTTCGATGCCAAACACCTACTTGCGCCGCTGTTGTGGAACATATTCTTTCGCGAGGTCGAGGTAAGGCAATTCTTTCTTCCATACCCCCTTACTCATAAAATATAATAGATACGAAAATAAAAACAAAACATTTTATAGCTCGTACAAAACATACTGTCGAATGATAACAATTCGGAGGTCCAATTTATAATTAAGTATGTAAAAGATTAAAGGATAAGTTTAAATTAATTAGACACTTCAACCCATCAATCCCCAAGCGGCAGCCGGCTGCCGCATAGCAATTGAAAATCTATTGTGTCTGCGATACCCACGATGGAGGTGCTACTAGTCTTACTTTATAATAAGTGATAGCCAAAAAAAATTTTCAAGTTGACGCCACAGAAATGAACGCCATTGTAAATCATCTTTGTCTTTTATAAGCATTAAATACAGAGTTATGATGTCACACAGGTGTCGGACTGCATGCAGACGTTGTTCCGCGGCAACTCGCTGGGCAGCAAGATAATGGCGTACTGCTTCAAGATATACGGCTTCAACTACCTGCAGTCGCTGCTCGAGCCGCTCATATCCTCGCTGCTGGACCAGGCGCAGGAGCAGCCGGAGTTGAGCTTCGAAGTCGACCCCGCTAGGTATTGATCTATATTCTTTATATTTTAACCGACTTTTAGAAAAAATACTTCTAACTTTGTTGACTTGACAAAGTCAACTCAAGAGGTTTGTAAATTGTGTTAAACGTTATTTCACTTCAGTAATAAAAATGTTTAAAAAATATCTAAGGTAAATTTGTTGATTTGTCTGTTTTATTGGAAAAGGCGCCTGAGAGACAACGTACCAATTATTTTACTAGTTTATATTACTCTTTGTCACATAGTTTACATATCGCTTATGAATACACTTCGTTTCTATGAAATATTATGGTATTATAGTCGGGGCATTTTAATAGGCCACATTTGACAGTTCATCAAAATTGTTCAAGGTAACCTTGTAGCGACGTGCATAAAAAATAAATATTTTCGTTTTGTTATAACTGCACAATTGATTAACTTTTTTCAATTACGATTACATATTTATTGTAAATATGACCGATACGCATTATTTAACGATTTGCTTTTACTGATAAACAATTCTAAACGTAATAAACAAATTCTGATCTTAATAATTGTACGTCGTTACAATGTTACGTCAGCTGACCTTTTTTCTTTTTAAACTCTAGGGATGTTACCCTAAAAATCGAAAGTGAATAAATAGTATCGATGCATTGATTAGTTGTCGAAATATCCCCATAAATTAATAACCACGTTGTGATCAGTAACACATATTATTTATGTAAAATGAATTTATTACTAAATTTAACAGTTTTTATAATTCAAGCGAATAAATGCATTTTTTTTTTGTAAATTATGTACTTGTCTTATTTTGCTCCTTGAATTTGCAAAAGAAAAAGTAATAATGGGACAGGAATTTGTTTCAAACGTATAAAATTCAAATAATTTATTTCAAGTCTGTATGGATTTATTCGTTTTGGTCGATGTTTTTACGCAGCTCACCTCACTATGGAGATTAATCTGACAGATGTCAAATGTGGCCTGTTAAAATGCCCCGATTGTATCTACGTTTTAGCAACACCCGTATAAAAAAAAAACTTAGATTTTTTTGCCGGCAGATTGGATCCAAGTCAAGATATAGAAGTCAATCGTTCAAACCTCATTGACCTCACGAAGGAGGTGTTCGATAGGATCATAGGATCTGCTAAAAAGTTCCCACCGCAACTGCGGAGCATGTGTCATTGTCTCTATCAGGTAAGATGTAACTATATCGTATACGCCATATTTTAATCTTACAGTTTTTGTATCATGAATTCATGACTCCAGAAAATTATTAAACTGATAGATATAACCGGTTGGTATTCGAATGTTTCATATCGCTTTGCTCAGTTGGAGAGTTGAGCCATGTCATATATTTCATTTTCGAACTTTTTCGTCGTATTTTAGGGATGGAAACCTTGGCTAATTGCCCTTTTTTCACCTAGTACTATGTCAGACAGTTTGTGTGATATTTGTATTTTAATATTATGTATATTATTAACAGGTTCTAAGTAAGAGGTTCTCCCAGTTTCCTCAAACGAGCGTCGGCGCGGTTGGCACTGTGCTTTTCCTGAGGTTTATCAATCCAGCCATAGGTAATTTATTCTTGAATGCATTAAGTAAACAAAATATTTTAATAAAAAAAAAATAATAAACATCTTATAAAAAAATATTATAAGAGTTAATGAGGACATAAGGCAAAGACAGCATACAATATACATAATATCTAGGAGTACTATTTTGTTGTCTTTTTGCATCCGGACCGGACCGGAAAATATGAGAGTCTGTGTACACTTAAAATGACGGTTGCTACTGTATATTATATGTTTATATTGTTATAACAAATCTTGGTCGTTGACGTTATATTTTAATTTTTAAAGTTTTCCGTTTATCTAGACTTTGTTTTCTGTGTACAGTGTCGCCGCAAGAGATGGGCATCGTGAACCGGCTCGTGCCGCCGGCCGTGAAGCGCGGTTTGATGCTTATGTCCAAGATCCTGCAGAATATCGCCAATCACGTCGAGTTCTCAAAGGAACAGCACATGCTGCCCTTCAACAGCTTCCTTAAGGCTCACTTTGAAGCTGGACATAAGTTAGTAGAGGATTCGATATAGCCATAGGACGAGAGGGATACAAGTATCAGAATGAAACTTTAGCAGATATCAGAGACATACAACAGAGCTTTTGCTATTTTATTCGTTTACTAATTACTGTTATAAGTATATATCTACTGTAACTTTAAATTATTTTGCCACTTGTCTTTTTGAGTTGATCAAGAGTGGTTGCCAATGTTTTGATCAAAATTAAGACAGTAAAGGCTCGTCCGTACAAAGACAGACTTTCATGATATCTCACGCAATTGAATTCTGTCAAATAAATACAAATTTAGATTTGCATCTACGCGTCGCGTGGCGGTCTGAATTGACCCTAAACGTTTGTTGTATCTTTCGCGCGTAGGTTCTTCATAGAGATAGCGTCGGACTGCGAGAGCGCGGAACAGGCGTCGCACAACTTGTCGTTCATCAGTGACGCTAATGTAATCGCGCTGCACCGCCTACTGTGGAGCCACCAGGAGCGCATTGGCGACTACCTCTCCTGCAGCCGCGACCACAAGGCCGTTGGCCGTCGACCCTTCGACAAGGTTAGTACTAGGAGCCCATCGACGACTACCTCTCCTGTGAATGCGATCACAAGAGAAGGCTGCCGATTCTCTTGTAATAGGTATGTACCAGGAGCGCATCGGCGAATAACTGCTGCAATCGCGCTCACAAGGCCATTGGCCGCCGACACCACTGCTGCTAAAATTTATAAAACGAAATCAAATATAATATTATTATAATATATTTGTTTTAGTTTTTGTAAATAAATATGTATAATTATGCAGATGGCGACATTATTGGCCTATTTGGGACCACCAGAGCACAAACCAGTGGAATCGTAAGTCAAAAGCAACAAAAATACTTATATCTATTTATTGGATAAGTTTTTAATTACCTTTTTATTGTCTCACAGATCGTCGAGTATACTATTTTCGTCGTACGCTCGCTGGTCGTCTATCGATATGTCGTCGACAAACTTCGAGGAGTTCATAGTAAAGCACAACATGCACCAGAAGGAGGAGTTCAGAATCATCAAGAATCTGAATATATTCTACCAGGCTGGCACCAGTAAGATCGGTAATCCAGTGTTCTACTTCATCTCGAGGAGATACAAGTAAGTTATCACCAATTTTCAATCCAATCATGGGAAGAATATGAATAGCAAATATCAACTTTGTAAAAAGTTTAATTTATTAGATTATGTGAAGTGAGAGGTAAGATTAATCAGGACGAATGTCCCGACTCCCGTCCACCCATGAGTATGTTACGAACGTTTGAAATAACAATAAATGCTAATAATTATTTTTATCCCTATTCTTACACAAGGTGTAACGAGTTAACGACGGTAAACCTCCGACTTGGAGGCCCCATAGACAGCCTGAAGTAATAACACTTAGTTTTGTTACACCCTGTATGACCGGAAGCCCGATTTGCTCACGGTTAAACTTATGAGAAAGTGGCACTACACAGACCCTCTTTTAACATATTGTGTCCTACAAACTTAAATACAAGTGTACCAATAACTGGTACCAAGTTAATTTTTAACTTGTGCCTTGTGCACTCGTGAACTTGAACATTACCTGTCAAGTCAAATGACAAAATGTCATTTGACTTGACAGGTAATTTTGTTCGTGGCGTTGCCATGACATGACATATTTAGGACAATATTAAGCGCAATAAAAGACGGCTGTCGTAGTTGACAGGTAACTAAACCTATCATAAAGTTAATATATTCCGCTAGGTATATTAACTTTATGGTACCTATATAAACAACTTTGTTCGTGGCGTTGCCATGACATAACATGTTTTGGACATGCGCATGGACATGTCAACGCCACGAAAAAAGTCGTTTTTAAACTTAGTTACCTGTCAAGTCAACTGTCATTTTGTCCTATCTCAAGTTTTCGAGTGCTCAAGTCACAAGTTAAAAAATAACTAATTGTGTTAGGAGTGTAGCGCCACTTTCTCATAAGTTTAACCGTGAGCCAACCGGGCTTCCGTAGTATAACAGGCATGGTAAAATACATGTATCAAAATTTAAAAATATACTTTTTTTTAAGATATTGATTATACTTTGGACTCTATACATACTAGTTCGTTCATCTATATTATACTAGTCCGTCAAGAAAGTCATGACAGGCGGGAAAATTTTCTAAACATAATCACGCATAAAAAGTGTATTTTTTCTTTGTATTTTCACACAAATCTTGCAAAAAAAGTGGGCTGCGGCCTGCGAGTGAGATTTAGTGCACCGTGCACGATCACATACCTGATACCAGAAAATAACGTTATATTTACCGTTATTATTATAACGATATTTGTTCGTTTATATATAACGAAAAAATATCGTTATAATAATAACGGTAAATATAACGTTATTTTACTAAATAACGTTAAAAAATAACGTTATCTGGCTACCATTATGAAAATAACGGTACGTAACGATATTTTTTCTGTTATTCGATAACGTTATGAAGCCCTGGTTTTAACTGTACATATTTTTCGCCTCAACTCTGACGCTAGCAACTCCTAAATGGGGAGGCTTACGCCAAAAGAAGAAGAAGAAGTTGAAAGTATGAAACTGCCATATTGTTTTTCATTTTTGCTAAGCAATAATTTGTTTACTCAGACCAATAAAAAAAGAAAGACGGAGTATTTACAGGTAATGGGGTGAAGTCGCTGTCGATCAATGTGTGCGTCACGCCTAGCATAAATACGCTAGGCGTGCGCTTGTGTGCAAAAAAATAATGTTGCCAACTCAGGGTTTCAGATTGTCAAACTCCCCTCCTGTTGCAGTCTTATTAAACTACTAAGTAATGACTACAAAAGTTGCTATCAAACTAGATTGTTAATCATCATTCATTAGTAATTGCTGAAAAAAGTAAATACTTAAATATCTATATCTAATAAATTATGTGTTTCAACTAAGAACAGACAGACAGACAGACAGACATACATACAGACAAAAATTGTAAAGAATGTTGTTTGGTGTATGTAGTATGTATCGTATACAGATTAATATGCAAATAGTAAAAAAAAAATCTTTCAATACTACAAACAGACACTCCAATTTTATTTATATTAATAGATTTTAAATGAATAACGAATTTTAGGTTAAAAATAAACATTTGTCAGGATAATACAGCACGTAATATTTTTCCCCTATTATGGGGAAAAATATCTTGCGACCAGCATGCAGCACTGGTTGAAGTTCTGTGTTTCGAGACTCCCGAGACAATTTTAAAACTAATAAATTAAATTCGTTATTTCGGTGGTAATACATAAATATTCAACTAATTACTTGTGAAACGTAATCCCACAAGGTTTCTTTTGAGCGCAAGAATTGTTTTTGCACCATTTAACGATGCAGGACGGCATATTTTGATATTTCTTGACACAGATGAAAACGACATGCGCCGTCACTCGTTGAAACCGGAATGGCGGGCGGCCGGCTTCCTATGGCCGTATCGGCTTCCTATTGCCTGCCTCACCGTGTAGCATGGATGGCTCTGTCTATCTTTTTTTATTGGTCTGAGTTTGTTTACAATCGATCATCATAAACCGGCTCAAAGATTAACGTTTTGTCTATATTTTGAATCTCATTAGCTTAATGTGTGCAGTAAAATTGAAAGATTTATTAAAAAAATACAATGGAGCCTGAATTTATCAAGGGAAATAGTTCAAATTTACCAAGAGTAGATTGTTTTACTGTAGCAAGGTTCTTCGTTATGAACAAGGATGCTTTTACAGAAGATCATAAAAACGCAAAAAGGTAGGTATTTTCTTAATATTATTAATTATTTTAAAGTAGCATCTGTACATTCTGGTACGGTAATTTGAAAAAGTTAAAATAAGTGACATTCCTTTTTTTTAGGTCTCCTCGAGAGTCTTATGGGGATGATGCTGTGGGGTTCGTTCAGCTGAGGAGAAAAAATGAATTGTGCACAGTGATGTGCCGTGTTTGCGTCGAACAAGAAATTCATAGCAAACAGTACACAGTCATTGTGCTAGTGGATGAACAAATTGATGAAATTGAAAGTGCACAATGTCCAGATTGTGAGGCATCTGCAGGAATCTGCAAACATATCATAGTGTTCGTAATGTGGCTTCACTGCAGAAGTGAAGAACCTTCAGGCTCCGATATTAAATGTTACTGGAAAAAATCCCAGCCATGGCAACTAGGAATAAAACTTAAATATATAACTACTTACTTACTACTTAGATGCCACAGATACACTGTTAGAAGAGTGAAGGCATACCCTAGTATCAGCTAGTTCTGCCTTGCTGATGATTTGATTGATAAAACAGGACTATTAACCCTGCAGTGGTCGCACCTGAATGGGACGGGAGTGGTCGCACGGACTACATACATAGTCCAATTTTAAATAAAGATAATAATAATATCTATGGATGCTTCACACCACGTCAGTCTGGCCCCGTGCTAAGTACCTGAAGAACTTGTGTTACAGGTACCAGACAACGGAAATATATTTAATTCTTTTATACTATACATATATTTAAGATTTTTATTATATGATACACATATTTAATACACATCCATGACCCAGGTATCTTATAAACTTTTTTGTTCCGTCGGCGGGACTCAACCTCTGGCTTGAGCTACCAACGCGCTCACCACTGCGCCATGGAGGTCGTCAAAGATAAAAACATGTTAGATAATAATTTATTTTACTTATTAAAATATAATTAGTATGTACATCTTAATCAGAAAAAATCAATAAAAATTAATCACGACCTCTGTATTAAAAGTAATTAAAATAATAATAACCCTCCCGGCAGTCGGGTAAAAATAAAGAGCTTGACTGCCCTTGATACTCTTTGCTATCACCATCGACTTCATTCAACCACGCCTCAATGTATGCAGCTTGTCGTTCGGCTATTTTTTCTCTAAAAATATAAAGTAATATTTTAAAACAAATCAAAATTATGAAACAGAGTTTATTTTACTAGCACGTACTAATATAATATTTAAATATAAAAAATTTAACCACAATATTTGAGGGGCTGTTGCATTACGAAAATACGCGACAGGGGCTTGCGCTGCACTGAATGTGTAGCTAGATAGGTCATTTGAAAGTACCTAGAGGCGCAAGAGACGCACGCTTACAGATTTTGAGAAATTTTTGATTTTGTTTACGTGGACTACATATTATGTAGTCCAAGCGACCACTCCAGGGTTAATACTAAGAAGATTATTGTTAATTTTATTTTAAATGAAATATTAAAACAAACAACAGATGAGTCTACAAGGATTCAAAAACATAAGTAAATGTTTGCTTGCTTGATTGTGTCAAAGGCATACTAAGTTATGATTTATGGACCTAAGTTATAATGGACTATTGCACCATATTTTGCCTTATATGGCAAAATATGGTACTTAAATAGTATTTTATGTGTGGTCTAGACTCCACACCGCACACACACTAACTATTGTGAAACTAAACATTATTAGAAATATTTACAAAAATGTTAATATATGAAAAAGCAAATGTTTTTAACCCATTGATTGGTGAATATAAATGTCCATTTAGTTGGGGAAGTAAGAATAATTACTTGATTAATAGATAACATTTGATTGTATTGTGTAACGCTCAGAAGTAACTGCAACACAGCAACAACAAAAAATAACATTTCTCAATCCTTCGATCGGAGGTTCTAGGAATTCCCATTGTATTCTTTTGTTCTCGCGATCACCGGTGCTCACGCGGGGCCTGAAGGATTAATACACTTACATCTAAGGTAACATATTTTAGAAATGTTATTTTTGTATTACATAGTAACATAGTTAAACATTTTTATCTAGTAATTAATGTTATTATACTGTGAAAATTACATGTTATGAATAATAAAACTTCAGTGACTAAAAGGAATTTTTATTTTCAAAGCAAAACAGTTTCTTCTTTAATAAAGCAGGATTCGGCTGAATTTATTGAGTCATTACTATCTGTTTCTTCTTTTATATCTCTTGGGCTCTCATCACTATCTGGTTCTTCTTTAATATATGGGCAGCTTGCTGTTTCTGCAGCTTTAGAAATCACTGAACTAATTGATGCAGATGAAGAAAACTGATCCGTTGATTGTGTCTTTACTGAAACATCACTGACCAATTCTTCTTTTATGTAAATTGTTGGGCTGTTTGCTGTATTTGATTGGAAAAGATGCATATTTATTTGTCCTAGCTGCAAAATCTTCAATGGGAATATTGATGTTGAAGTGGTAAAGAGTTTGAATGGTGAAGTTTGCTTTTCTTGAGAAGTTCTCTTTGTTTGGTTACTCTTGCTTCGGCATTTGTATGATTCTTTCTGTTGAATTTGTGACAAACCTAAAACAAAGTAAAATAATAATTACTAGTGATAAAGATGATAAATACATAAATCAACTATTAATAGTTTACTTGCTACACACCTGAATTAGGGCTGCCCAAAACTTCAATAAATATCTTATCACTTTTTTCAAGTTTCCGCGACTTTGGTATTTTTTTACTAAGTTCCTTTTCACATTGTTCTATTAGATTATCTAACTTTCGCTTATGTTGAGGTGTAAGTATACATAAATTTGAATTCCTGTTGGGTTGACAATCAAAGTTTGTGGGTGTGCAGCCAGGTCTCATTTGTATTTGAGATACAGAACCCTTAGTATATGCAATGTAGTTTTCCATATCACTTTGAAGCTAAAAAATATCCGAAACGTGAACTTTATTTAAACTATAAACAAGGTAAGTATCTAGAAAATACTAAGGTCCACAACTACATAATATGAAAATATTGTATTTTGATGAAATAATAAGCCCGCACTTACGTCAAAATGGTCTTCACAGTAGTAACATTTGTTCGTTTCATGTAAAGATGCAGGATCTATCTTAGCTATCTTAAACCATTTTTCTCTTAATCTCTTATTTTTTGGTACATCTATAAATATTTTTTGTGGCGTGTTGATAGTTGTGTTGTTACACATAGGCACTAAACAATGTTTATTTAACTCATTGTTATTCATTTTGTATGTTAATTTTATGTAAATATTAACCTAGAATATAAGAAATTTAATTCAGCTTTTATGTATTTTTATTAAATTCCAATCGACATAATAAATAAAATATTTTGTTGACACTTGACATTTAGATTGCTTTGACAGGAGAGTTTGACAAATGACAGCAGTTTTCTTTTCTTTTGTTATGGAGCTAATAGTCGTGTGCGTACAAGACAAAAAAACGAGGAATACGGCTTTTGCTGAACCCAGGGCTTCAAATAACGTTATTTTTTCATAACGTTATTGCTTCAAGGGCATAGATAACGTTATGAAAATTTAACCGATACTAGAAATAATGTTATAAATGTATTAAATAACGGTAAATGCTATAACGTTATATAGGATTTATAACGGTAAATATATGTTCTTTGATAACGTTATAGTCCGTCAAGAAAGTCATGACAGGCGGGAAAATTTTCTAAACGTAATCACGCTTTTAAGGTGTATTTTCTTCTTTGTATTTTCACAGAGAACGCTTATTACATTTTAAATATGAGTGAGATTTGGTGCACCGTGCACGATCGCATACCTGATACCAGAAAATAACGTTATATTTACCGTTATTATTATAGCGTTATTTTTTTGTTATGCCATAACGAAAAAATAACGTTATAATAATAACGGTAAATATAACGTTATTTTACTAGATATCGTTAAAAAATAACGTTATCTGGCTACCGTTATGAAAATAACGGTACGTAACGATATTTTTTCTGTTATTCGATAACGTTATGAAGCCCTGGCTGAACCAAAGATTTCCTTTGGTAGGATTGATATTTATATCCCTAAGATGGGTTTACGATGTGGAGCCACCTGAATATCTCATGCTTTTAGCTTTAACAATTTAATAATAGCTTTAACAAGGTATGAGGTCAATAACTGCGTGGGATTTAGGTATATAGTCGAGTTTGGCATCATTTTCGATTGAATCGAATGTTTAAATGCCAATTTTGGAATAATATTTAGATAAAAGATAGTAAAAATAAAATAAAAAATTCAGAATAAGTATATGATTTTCAACCAACGAAAACGGAAGGAAACGAAGGTAAAGGAGGCTGATAGCCGCATTATTCTGCATGCCAAAGACATGGTGATGAATGGAGCAATAAACATATTAATAATACTAGACGTTCCGCGCGGCTTGGTCCGCGTAAATCTGAAATTTCACGGAAACCGTATATTTTTCACAAATTAATAACCCATATCTCACTATATATTCGTGTCAAATAACATAAACCTTTCTCCAGTAGTCTGTGAGATATTAGCGCTTTCAAATAATTTTCCCCGTTTTTTTACATTTTCCTCTGTACCTTTGCTCATATTGATCTTAGCGTGATAAAATATAGCTTATAACCTTTCTCGATAAATAGGCTATCAAACACTGAAAGATTTGTTCAAATCGGGCCAGTAGTTCTTGAGATTAGTGCGTTCAAAGAAACGAACTAACCAACAAACTCTTCAGCTTTATTTTCACTAGCTGTTGCCCGCGACTTCGTCCACGTTAGCATAGTTTTAGCGTAATAAAATATAGCCTATAGCCTTTCTAAATAAATAGGCTATCTAACCATGGAAGAATTTTTCAAATCGGACCAGTAGTTCCTGAGATTAGCACGTTCAAATTAGCCCTTTCATATAATTTCCCCCGTTTTTCCACATTTTCCTCTATTTCTTCGCTCCTAATTGTCTTAGCGTAATAAAATATAGCTTATAGCCTTCATCGATCAATGGGCTATCTAAAACTGAAAGAATTTTTCAAATCGGACCAGTAGTTCCTGAGATTAGCGCGTGCAAATAAGCCCTTTCAAATAATTTCCCCCCGTTTTTTCCACATTTTTCTCTATTTATTCGATCCTATTAGTCTTAGCGTGATAAAATATAGCATATAGCCTTCCTCGATAAATGGGCTATCCAATAGTAAAATAATTTTTCAAATTGGACCAGTAGTTCCTGAGATTAGCGCGTTCAAACTAACAAACTCTTCCGCATTATAATATTAGCATAGATTTTCCTCTGCATCTTTGCTCCTATTGGTTTTAGCGTGACAAAATATAGGCTATAGCCTTCCTCGATAATTAGGCTATCAAACACTGAAAGATTTTTTCAAATCGGATGAGTAGCTCCTGAGATTAGCGCATTCAAACAAAATCTTCAGCTTTATAATATTACTAGACGTTCCGCGCTGCTTCGCCCGCGTAAATTAGATATTTCACAGACAAATTAGTCCACAATAAATAGCCTATGATCCTTCAGGATTCTACTTTTTATCTGCACCAAATAACAGAAAAATTACTCCAGTAGTTCGTGAAATAAGCCCTTTCAAATAATTTCCCCCGTTTTTTCCACATTTTCCCCTATTTCTTCGCTTATATTAGTTTTAGCGTAATAAAATATAGCCTATAGCCTTCCTTGATAAATGGGCTATCTAACACTGAAAGAATTTTTCAAATCGGACCAATAGTTCCTGACTCATACTAAGATTAGCGCGTTTAAATAATGCTACTTCTTCTTCTTCTTTTTACATTGTTTAACATCTTTATCGTGCAAATATGAGTCCTAAAATGAATTAAGCATTCTTAAGTCATCCGAATATGGTACCGAACTTGGAATATTACCATAATTAATGCCTCTATACAGATTGAGACTCTATTTTCCTCCAGAGCAGAAGTTGCTAAAATTTAAAAAAAATTACATCGAAAATCGCGGTGGCTCCACATCTTAAATCCACCCTTGGGCCATAAGGACCAATCCTACCAAAGGAAATCTTTGGTTCAGCAATAGCCGTATAATTTACCGTACACACGCAACTATAAAGCTAAATAAACAATTGCCAGCATCATATAAACGGCGGGAAAACTATATTCTTGTAAAAGCCGTATCGATGTCTAGCTTAAAGTATAGTCCAAAGCTAAGCATGTATGTATAGCTGTGTGGTCAATGAAGCATGTCTGTCGATTGAGTAAACTGGTAGACGCTTTACTGAAAGTTCTTGAAGGAGTTTTGCTGGAATACAAAATATCACACTTTAAGAAATTGTTCTACCAACGTAACTTGTGCAAGATAACAAATGTTCAACGGTTAATCTACCATTTCTACACATAAACATCTGAAATAACATAAAATTGAAAAACCGGCCAAGTGCATGTCGAGCCACGCGCAATATAGGGTTCCGTAGTACCGCAATTTTTTTTTAAATTTGTGTATGGTCAATGAATGTACATAATTATTTTATAACG
Source organism: Lysandra bellargus (assembly GCA_905333045.1). Lineage (NCBI taxonomy): Eukaryota > Metazoa > Arthropoda > Insecta > Lepidoptera > Lycaenidae > Lysandra > Lysandra bellargus. The sequence goes on from HG995339.1 coordinate 6,350,749, forward strand.
TGTTTTACACTACTAACAACATCATCTCAGTTGCTTTTAAAGGAATTGGAACGAAAAGTCCCTTTATACTTCGCCGAAAAATTTTTTTAGTTGATCGACTATTACTCAATAACTTATGAAGTCTTCTTGTCTGTAAGAGTTTTCCTTTTAAATTCACCATATTTCCTACTTCCGTGAATTTTTTCAGATTTCCAGAAACTACCGTTTAGCTGGTAGAAGGGGACACTGGACTCTTAACGATTTTTTCCACTTTAAAACTTAAAAATAGGAAAATGATCTATGAATACTCATAATATTTTTAAAAAACTTATTCAACTCCACCCCATACGATGGGGTGAGCGCGAAAAAAAAATTCAACCCCGCTTGATGTTTAGGGGAGGTACCATTAAAAAATAAATTTATTTAATATTTTATGTACCATTTTGTTGGAATAATTAATATGTGCATTCATGCCAAATTACAGCTTTGTAGGTCCTATAGTCTCTGAGAAAAACCGCGGACAGACAGACAGACAGACAGACGGACAGACCGAAACTATAAGGGTTCCTTGTTGAATACGGAACCCTAAAAACGGGAAAACAATACAATGTCACTCTTTCACATGCCCGCCAAAAACTCCCAGTTTGTATTTTCTGCACTGTTTCGTGACTTAAGTCGAGGGATGTGACTGGTGACATACAGTGAAAACACTAGAAAATATCTTTTTATAAAGCTTGTAATTCTATTTCAGAATTGGCGAAGTTAACGCGGACCTTCTGATCTACCACGTGATATTGACTTTGAAGCCGTTCTGTCAGCAGCCTTTTGAACTGATCGTAGACTTCACACACACCAACTCCGATAACAGATTTAGGTAACATATATTATGGTTTTTATGTTTCTAATCGATTCAAAAAAAGGGTGTGAGTACTTATGTAAAAATTATCTCCAAAATTTTCAGCAAATAATTGTATGTAGGTACTTACAATTATAACAATTAATATATTATTGCAATGTAATATATTTTTTTTAATGGGACGCTAGGCGGCAGCACCAGCACCAGCACCGACAGTACACAAAAAGTTTTGTTCGACGTTTGATAACGTTTCCGTCAATATTCTGATATGACGTGTCACGTGTGCAACATATCGGACTTTGGTCGGATTATACCGTATGTGCTCTAGTCCGCGCGGGCTATAGTTGCGTTCTCTGCTCCGACCTTTGTATAATATTTCCTATTTAACTATTTACCGTACACATATTAACTATTTGCGCTCACATCAATAAACTCTTACTGTAAGTCCCTATTTATACCATACAATCCCCGTATTTTTGTAGGACGGATTTTCTTCAGAAGTGGTTCAGCGTGCTGCCCGAGTGCGCGTACAGCAACGTGCTATGCTGCTACATATACAACTGCAACAGCTGGGTCCGCGAGTACACCAAGTTCCACGAGACCATACTAGCACCACTCAGGGTAATGTTCACAAATTACCTGTTGCACATTGAGAGCGTTGTCACATCCCGACCCGAAAACCTGAAACACCCTTATGTTTTGGACAAAAGAACTCTTTTTCTTTTTTCAATACCTAAATTTTTTAAGGAAAATGACTCTCATATTTTGTACGGCGTGTGTTGTATCGGTCTAACGTTCAAAACTGTGAAAAAGCAGCAAAAACGGCTAAAGCGAGGTGCAACATAATATACAGTATTGTGACTTGTGAGTCCCTATATTAATAAAGGGATATATTTTATCGACGCTTTGTAAACCGTCTATTAAGTATCATGCCTTCTCTTTCAGTTGTACGCGTAACAAGAGAGTTAATATTTCTTCACCTTTTAACTCCAAGAGACAATCGTGAACAATAGTTTACAAATATCACATTGTCTGATGCGTTTAACATTTTCGACTTGAAAGGGCCCATTCACTATCCTGCATTGCAGTCCTGCTGCAGTCTGCCGTGCAGGCCTGCAACACCATTCACTATCCTGCGTGCAGTCCGAATGGTGTTGCAGGCCTGCACGGCGGACTGCAGCAGGACTGCAATGCAGGATAGTGAATGGGCCGTTTAAATATAAAAAAATACGCGTCGGACTCGGGGACTGCCACGATAAAGCTATTGCATAGCATCTAGTCTAGTATAGTGCCGAATTCTGGCGAACTGAAACGACGTTAGACGATGCGTTGTTAGGTTTATTTTCGTTACGGAATTTCTTGAATCGGTTTCCGCGTTCAAAGCCCGCGATAAAAGCTTTGCAATACCTTAAAAAAATAAAAGAAAGAATAGCTTTAAAAGTATTTTTATTTAACCTCCAGGGCAACCGCAAGCTGGTATTCATCGACAATCACTGTAAACTTAGTGACTACGTGGAGCCCGAGCAACAAAAGCTGCCCGGCGCCACGCTCGGCCTGGAGGAGGACCTCAAAGTGTTCAACAACGCGCTCAAACTATCGCACAAGGACACTAAAGTTGCTATAAAGGTAAACTTGTGTTTAAGGGTACGTGCATATTAGGTTTGAATGCAGTGGGGCGGGTAGAGTACTCTCCACGTTTTATACAGGGTATCAAAACAAAGTGACACACAAACACTTTAGGGTGTGTATGTGTCCCTTATATAGAGTTCACTGTGAAAGTAGCAGCACTGAAAGAGCCAATTTTTTGTGATTTGTTGACGGAGCAGTCGCCCCCGCGTCATGAATTTTCTAAAGTTGAAGAAAACGGTACTCTTTTAGCGTTGCTACTTTCACAGCGAATTCTATATAGGGGACACGTAAAGACCCTAATTATCACTTTGTTTTGTAACACCTTGTATAAAGGCTTGGCCGAAAAAATTGTAACTGGTCAAAATAATGTATAGATATAGGGCCACCGGCCAGCCCCGCTACGTTACACGTATATATGCGCGAACCATAATATCGCCCTATGTCAAAGGTTAAATTTGTGCTAAACTCAAGTTTCAGATCAGGTCAGAGTGTTTTATTCACATATGACAATGCAAAATTGGTTTAAATTATAACAAGACAAATTAACAGCTAGTTTTCTTTATTAATCTTTTCCTATGCATTTGAAATAAGTAAGCTGCTATTCAAATTCAAATTCTTTATTCACAGAATGTAGTTTTACAATGTACACTCGAGGAAGTTGATTGCTATGCATGTCGCGGGTCATCTTATACTGGTCAGTGGTCAGTGTTGGTCGGGAAAAAGAAAAGGACAGAATCGTATTTCTATATTCCCATCTTGGTCATTTTGTGTTTACCAAAATATCAACATTGCGATCTCCTTAGCAACGATAGGTTTATTGGTCGCTATCTGTCGGCTATGCTCGTTCACGGTAGAATCGTATCTTATTGGTCGCATTGCTTTTGACAAAATATAATCTACTTAGCAACCGCCTTAGCAACGAAAGTTTATATATTACATATTTTTGAAGTTTTTGACACGATCATCTTCAAAAATGTTTTGAAAATATTGGGAATTGATTTAAATAAGTAATTATATAATATTTTATTTCTCTCATCCGAACAATCTTTGAAAAATTATTAAGTGCTTATACCTACCTATATATACTTAATATTATGTAAAATGTGTTTATTGAAACATTATAACTCATCCAATATGTGCTACAAAACAATGGACTTATTAACAGCAAACAGTTGAGCAGATCAAACTGGCCAACCTAATTCTACTCCCAATATCTTCGTCAAATATCATGAGTTGGTTAGTTGGAAAAGGCTACCCCGAAGGATTAAGTAAAACTTAAGTTATGTTTTTGAATTATATTCTCATTGCTGATCATTATAACAATCCAGAGTTCATAATAATACCTCAAGAAGAATACCTAAGAGTTCATAATGATTTTATAAGTTTTAAGTTTTTTAATATTGTTTTAACGCTCAAATAAAATATTATCACGATATTATACAAGTGTGTTCTGATTTTTATGGTTCTTGTAGATTAGAATGATGTTGATCTAAAATTCTAGAGCGTTTTTACATTACGCAAAACATAAAAATGAATAGTAACTAGTAGGTACAGATTCCCTAGAACATTGATTGCTATCAAGCAAATTTTTCGTGAGTAGCATTGTGAGTAGCTTCATTTTTTTTTTGTTGATTAGACGAACAACAATTGCCTGTGCAAAAATTCTCGAAAGTTAATATTTCGATTTGATGGTCCTAAAATATCGATTGTTCTATTTGTAGGAAAATGTTATTGTTAAATTATATTTATCTAGCTACTAACCTCTCAGTATACAAAAAAAAAACTGCTGGTTAGCCGTTAGGGTTCCGTTTTAGGGTTCCACAGTCAAAGAGGACTTGTTAATTGCAGAACCAAAAGGGATGTAAAAGGGGTGACAGACGTGCGTAGAAGTACGCGGACTTATGGCTCGACGATCTTTTTCGTCTTTATGTCACTTAAGTACGCCTCGGAGTATCTGTAAATATGATCTTTAAGACGTGGTCAATAAGGTGTGACCTTTATTACCACGTATTAAAGTTAATTTTATGAGTAATCGAGGGAACTCCTCAAAAATTTATGAAAGCACAATAGGGCGATTTCGGCTTTATGAGAAGTATCCTAAGCATATATTATAATTTATATACTACCAAAAAGTAACATTTTGCACCAAGGTATGCTATGGTTCCGAAAATACTAAGAGAACTCCGGATTCCATTTTTTTATGAAATAAGGAATAGAAAAGCAACTACCGTCGCCCATGGACACTCGCAACATCAAAAGAGCTGCAGGTTCGTTGCCGGCCTTTTAACAGGGATGATACGGTCTTTTCTTGAAGGTTTACAGGTCGTGTAAATACTGCTGGTGAAAGTTTGTACCAGAGTTTTTCAGTGCGGGGCAGAAAGTTACGCGAGAAAAGCACGGCGGAAGACTGCCACTCATCAAGGTGATAAGGATGGTATATTTTTCGCGTGGGGCGATGGCGAAGAGTTGCAGGTGGTATGATTCCGAACAATTCCTCAGAGCACTCCCCGTGATACAGCCGATAGAGGATGCAGAGTGAAGCTACATCTCGGCGTAATTCCAGGGGGTTCAAGCTGTTTGAAACACTATGGCAGTCAACAATTCGAGCGGCTCTTCGTTGGATACGATCCAGAGGGAGCAGTTGGTATTTTGGCGCCCCTGCCCAGAGATGAGAACAATATTCCATATGAGACCGAACCTGCGCATTGTAGAGTTGTAGAGTTGTAACGCCAAGTATTTCAATGCTAGGGGTGATGGTTAAAGATGTGCCCTCAAAACGAGGATATACGACCATTGGTGACTTTTTAGTGGTGAACGCGCAGACTTGTGTCTTGGGGGGTTAAATTGGACCAAGTTACGTCTACTCCATTCATAGACCTTCTCCAGTGAATTCTCCACCTTAGACACAAGTTCGTTTATTTAATTAAAGATACAAGTATGGGGGTTGGGGCGCTGTTTTAAGAACTGAAAGCATTTATACTACATACTATGCAAATTACATCCATCATCATCATCACTACGCAGAACACAGTCTTTATACAGAAAGCCTTTTAATTTATAAGGCTTTAAAAAGAGTGTAAGTCGGTACCAGTTCCAAACTATATTTTATTTGAATGAGTGATGTTAATATTGTTTTCACTTGGAAGTCGGTTTTAATTATAATTCGAAGTTTAGGATGTTCTTAATTTGCCCTCCTATATAAAATCCTGGCTACGCCCGGCCCATACGAATCTATAAATATGTTACATTACACGCAAACGCTCTCGGTGAGGGAGCACCTTTACACATTGAATCGAGACTATCCGTACTTAACACCGTACGTAACATAATCGCGAAATTGGGCTGACCCGCTACCTGCTTAGCAATCAACTTCCTCGAGTGTACATGTAAGTGGTAAGGTAGTATATTTAGTTCTTACATTCTACCATGATTTTGCATGGTGTGTGAAGTTTTATAAGTAGTTATAATATTGATACATTATATTAAAAGAAGCCAATTTTATTGCTATTGCTGTATCGATAAGATTTTCTAGCTTTATACTGTGCCGATTTTTAAAGTGCTTGTTTTATTTTCCACAGGTTGGACCAACTGCTTTACAAATAACGTCAATTGAGAAGACCAAAGTACTAGGACTACCAGTTCTTTTGAACGATGTGTACTACGCTTCAGAAATTGACGAGGTAAAACGATAAGATATAATATTATATGAGTGATTTTTTTTTCATATCTGTACTCTAGGGATATCTCCTACTCCTACCTTTTTTCTGATTAATTTCGTTGCTTCCAAGACAGATTTAGCTTGTCTCTTGGGCACCCCTAAGATATTATCAAACGGTTTTCGTGGTTGGAATGTGTGGTGGGCTATTTGACGTTAAAAATATTCGTACTCGTCTTATTAACGAAGATGATATCTAAGTCTAGAATTATTAAAAGTCTGCTATCTTTATCTGTCATAGTCTCAGACAAGTAGACCTTTTAAGATGACGGATCGAAACGATCCATTGCAAAAGAGTGGTCGTCTAACAACACAATGCTTCAGGTGTGTCTGGTGGACGACAACCAGTTCTCGCTGCTCATCATCAACGAGGCGACGCCGCTGAGCTTCATACACAACGACTGCGACAATATCGTGCAGTCCATCATACACATCCGCAACCGATGGGAGCTCAGTCAACCGGTATTTATCGAGTACTATACAATTTGCGCCTCAGTTTTGTGATGTTTGTGCTTCTTAGATTAAATAAAAAAGTCATAGACTTCCCAAGGGCCAGTAAGGCTTCTTTTAAGATTTTTTAAAGACTTTTAGCAATATTTCTGTCTTTACTCGTGAGAACTTTTCACTCTCGAGAAATGAGAACGTTTCATTGAAATGATCATCAAGTGTAAGCAAAATAATATATTAATGTAAGTATTACATGGTATAGTGCATATCAACCTAAAATTTACGCACTTTCTTCGGCAAGTTATAGTTTGAAAAAATAATTCTTTGTTTTATCCTATTAGGATTCAGTTACTGTACATCAGAAGATCCGGCCTAAAGATGTGCCGGGGACGCTTCTCAACATGGCGCTACTGAACCTCGGATCGTGCGACCCGCAGTTGAGAACCGCTGCCTACAACCAGCTGTGCGCTTTGACAGCTACCTTCCATCTCAAGATCGAGGGACAACTTCTAGAAACGTCAGGTAAAGTATATCCCGCTCTTATGCTTAAGAGAATCCGCGATAGGGAAATATAGTGAATGTCTGCAATATGATCTACTAATAACGAACATTAACTGCCAATAATGATCCATCTGATCGCTGATCTACTAATAACTCTCTAACTCTCACTTCCTTTGAACATTTTGTTTGTCTTATGTCTATATTGTAGCATACTAAAATATGACGTTTTATGAGTTATTTATATGTGTACGTTATATGAGTATTTTCAGGTTTATGTATACCATCAAACAACACAATATTCATAAAATCGGTGAGCGAAAAGCTGGCGCACAACGAACCCCATTTGACACTTGAGTTTCTAGAGGAGTGTATACAGGTAACTTATTCTAGCTTTTAATCACAAAAATTCAAATTAGCCTATTCCTAATAAAAGAAAAGAATCTCGATCATCATTTAATAATTATTTTTTCTAGGGTTTTAGAGGATCTACTATCGAGTTGAAGCATTTGTGTCTCGAGTACATGACTCCATGGTTGGCCAATTTAGTTAGGTACGTACAGCGACAAACTAGTACTGAAAAACTGTTACTTCAAGTTTTAACTGCTAAACCATTTTTTTTAATTTGTTACGTGGCCCACGTCACGCGGGACACTTTGAGTCCGGGAAAAAGACAATTGTTTTATCCCGAGCAAGGCATCTGCGCAATAAATGAACCCGTGAATGTTGTGGGCAACATTTTTATTTTTATAATAGTTTTCGTCAATATTTCATTAAAAAAATTAACCCGTAGATTCTGCAAACCTTCCGAAGAGTCGCGGCGTCAGAAGCAAGTGGCTCAGATATTGGAGAAGCTGATAACACTGACTATAGAGGAGACGGAGATGTACCCGTCCGTGCAGGCCAAGATATGGGGCTCCATAGGCCAGGTGCCAGAACTCATCGACATGGTCCTCGATAGCTTCATACAGAGGAGTGTCAGCTCAGGTAAACAAAGCGAGATTAAAATACTTGCCTCTTGTTTTACAATTTTAGAGATCGTTGAGTAGAGTCACTGCTTATGTATAGACGCTTAGGCGAAAAAAGAATTGTAATGCGTAAAGCGGAGAGGAGCTTAGCGGCGGCGAATTGACCAATCACCATGCTCGACATCTTCGCTCCGCTTCGCTGTCATTCCGCTGGAATTTTAAATTATATTCTTTTGTTTATGTCCAAAAACTTATAATTTATTAATTCTCTACAACTAAATAACATGTTCTATTCAAACAAGAACCTGTTTTATGTAATTTAATGAGAATGGAATAAACTTTTTGCACTTTAACTGACTCACCCAGACAATCTGCAAAATACCTTGTTAATCTGCAGGCTAACTGGTTTACGCACATTAACGGTAACATAATATTATAATATCTGCAAGGCTAACTTGTGTATTTAAGGTCTGGGCTCGCCTATGATTGAAATAATGGCTGACACGGCCGTGGCTCTCGCTTCAGCGAACGTACAACTGGTCTCCAAGAAGATTATAGGTCGCATTTGTCGGGTACGTATACACTATACAGTTTTTAGGGTTCCGTAGTCAACAAGGAGCCCTTATATGTAGTTTCGGTCTGTCTGTCCGTCTCTCTGTCCGTCTGTCCGTCCGTCCGTCTGTCTGCCTTCGGTTTTGCTCAGAGACTATAGGGACTATATGCCAAACATAAATGCACATATTCATAATTCCGACAAAATGGTATAAAATATCTTTAAAAATGTTTTTTATGGTACCTCCCCTACACCAGCTAAACGGTTACTTTTGGAAATGTGAAAAAATTCACGTAAGTAGGAAATATGCTGAATTTAAAAGGAAAATTATCACGGCTAAGAAGACTTCACAAGTTATAGAGTAATAGTCGATCAACTAAAAAAATTTATTCGGAGGGAGTATTATTCGGATAATCCGGATTTTTTGTAATTTTTTAAATATTTTTGATAAACAGCTTTAAATGTGAGCTATTTTCTTATTATTTCTTTATTTAACATTAATTTTAAAAGTGCAAAATAAAACGTCCTAGAAATTAACATTTTTCTTTTAAAAAAAGTTAAGATGGGTGTAAAAAAGCAAGAGATTAAAATAACAGTATCTGGTACTTTAAATTTTAATAAATTATCAGAATCAGTGCTCACCTTGGGTAGGAACCAATTAAGAATCCTTATCTGAAGCCTAACTGGGCACTGCAAGCTCAACAAACACCTAAACATAATTGGTATTTGTAGCATAACGACTTGCAGATTCTGTGCGGAGGAGGAACACCTATTCACCTTCTCCTCGATTGTCCTGCTCTACTACAGAGCAGGAACAGGCACCTTGGTCGCCACGAGTACTCATCCACAGAGGAAATTCGTGGCACCAACCCCAACCATATCGTTCAATTTATGAGCAGTATTGGGTTGGGGATGATTCTCTAGTGCGAAGGAGTCACAATAGATCCTCATGGGTCGCAGTGACGTCAAGGCTATAGCGACCTGCCTTCTTTAATAAAAAAAACTTTCAATTTTTTTAAGAACTTAAAAATACCCAGATTTTTTCAACTACATATTTAAAACTATTTAAAAATGTGAAATTTTTGTTAACAAGACAATCCTAAGCAATCTCCACTTTATCAATTCCTTCGTCATTTTTACACTTACAGCCGTCAGCCGCACATCATCAAATTATGTTCCAAGATCTGTAAGCCTAGAGGTGGAACTTACAAAAAATAGGCCAAAGACTTGTCTTTGTTCTTGAACAATTATCAACAGTACGAGACGTAGGGTTGAAGTAGACGAGCAAGGAATTCACTATGTCAACGAGTAGCTGTACTAGGACCAATTAGCTTCTATGACAGCAGAAAGGCAGAAAAACTGGTCCATGAAGAATGGTGACTTACTAATCTCACCGAAGCGCAGACTTGCTATGTATTTCGCTCGTCATATCCGCGATGCGCAAACTGATTGACCGATTTACGATTTACAAAAGTTCCAACTCAGAGTCTGCCAGAGAGCAATGGAGCTCAAATATCAACAAATCAAAAAAACATAATGTGCTCCTAAACTAGAATCACAGACGTGTAGGAATCAAGACGGCCAAGCCAAAATGGCATTGAGCTGGTGACACTATCCGCATGCATGCTGGATATCGACTGAGTGGGTATCTAGGCCTAAGAAAAGATAGCGCTAAGCTCTGGAGGTATTTTTTCCTGCAGGTCTCTGTAATCCTGACGTTAAGATGATCTTTGAGGATCTATTGTGACTCCTTCATACCGTCCCCAACTCTAGTGCTGCTCATAAATTTAACTATGTGATTAGCATTGGTGCCACAAATTTCCTCTTTAGTAAATTAGGAGAGTTTTTGCTCTGTAGTAGAGCAGTAGAATCAATTAGAAGGAGAATAGGTGTATCACAGAATCCGCAGGTCGTAATGCTATTAGCACCTATTATTCTGTAAAGGTGCTTGTTGAGTTTACAATGTCCAGTTAGGCTTCTGGCAAGGAGCCTATTTTCTTTTCTTACTAGCCAACTCATCACTTTCCACAGCAGTTGGATAGTATATTTATATTTAGGCTATTGCACAGAATATTAAAGTTTAAGTCAACATTTAGTTATATTATAAACTTACTATGTGCCTTTATTTAATAAGACAAAATCACAAATCGGCATTCGTTACATATTTTATAGAAAAAACTGTATTCAATACTAAAATGTTCTCAAATAATTGTATAAATATTTATTATCATTGAATTTATATTCTCATATAAGAATTTAGAGAACATAACAATTATTAAGATAGTAAAATTATAGCTAGGATTTAAGAAATTAAAATATGTCATTATTTCTTTTAAATAAAATGATAAAATGTAAAGAAATGTAATTACAACCACCAAATAACTACACAATGCAATGTTAGACATACGAAATTCTGACTTTGTTACGTGTAGACCACGCAAAGTTGTGATAGCGCCTTTAATCAAATGTGAATTTGTATGTCGAATATTACACGATACATTTAAATTAATTTTATATTACTTAAAAGCTTATTTTTTATGATTTTATCTACTATTCGAAAAAACCGAAAATCCGGATTTTGAAAAATTAAAATCCGGATTTTTCAAAAGCCCAAAAAATCCGGATTATCCGGATTTTTCGGATTTCGAAGTATCAGGATTGCAATCCCTAGTTGCAACAAGGCTGAAACGTCGAGTAAAAGTATGTACTCGTAGTAGCATTACTATTAGAATAAGTCGCGTTAAGTCCCGATTTCAAAAACCAGCGGTACTACGGAACCCAATATTGCGCGTGGCCTGACACGCACTTCGCTGGTTTTTTTTCTATTTTTGTTTTTTTGTACTTTATTTTTTTACATTATTTTTGCTGTGTATTTTGTCTATAGGCCCTTACCAAACTTCCCAACAATGTATTGGGTCCCGTTACTGCGGCTTCTGTGAGTTTTGTTTTACTTTTTATTTGTTTTTTTTTGTTTTATAATTTTTCTCTTATTCAAGCAATAACGTTTTTGTAGTTTAATTTATAACTTACTAGCTGTCCCGGTGAACTTCGTGTCACTTTAAAACCTTCCCTGAACTTCTACGAATATTTTAAGAATAAAATCAGCCCAATTCGTTCAGCCGTTTTCGAGTTTTAGCGCGACTAACACATTTGAAAATCCAATTTTATATATAAGATTCATTATTTTGTAGGTGGTAGATAAGACGTGTCACTCGCCGACGGCCATGTTGGAGCAGCACATGATGTGGGACGACATTGCCATTCTCGCGAGATACTTGGTATGTAGTTAAAAGATGATGCTTAAAAATGTATGGAACGTGGGGGCTGGGGCCCTCCAATAGCAATAAGATAGTTCTTATTTCAGTAATTTAATTACTATCCTCATCGGCAGTAATAAAATTACTGCAGAGCCGTTCATCACATTATTTTTTGCCTAACATGAATATAGTCTTGCAAAGCTTCATATTAAATGTCAAAGGAATGAAATCACTAGACTCACCTCGCCCTTCACTCTACAGTCTAATAGTGTTGGTAAAAATAGCATTAGCAATAATAATTAATTGTTTAATGCCCATTAGCAATAATTAAATTAATCGTACTTGCTAAAAATACCGTTATCGTGTGCAGCAATAGTCTGCGATCATGATAAAAAATTCACGTCCGCGCTGTTTAATGCACCGCGGCGCTAACTGTAAATGAATTGCTATTTTTCACTGGATGTGAAATAATGCTCGACGCGATCGGTGCAATGGAAACCGATAATTCACAATGCCGCATTTAACAAATAGCAAAGCTGCAATAACACGTAGCATGCTGTGACATCAAAATTAGCATGTTAATGAAAATAATAGAAAATAACATTAATTAGTAGTGTGTTTTCGTGGGTTCTGGATCACGATTCTGGGTCCACCCCTCCCCCCGCTCGCAGCTCGCAAACTGTCTCGATCACTTTTTGTCGGTTCGAACGGCGACATCGCCTAAAAAAAAAGAGTTTGGTGTCAAAATAGGGGTTTTCGGCCATCCTCGTTCGATATGACGAGACGAGACTTTAAATAAATATGAATGATAATTAACTAACTAATGAATTATTGCATATTAAAAGTCATAATTAATTATGTAGGTCACCCGATCATTCGATGGACTTCGTAAATACACGACGACGCGGTGTGCAAACTGACATGTTTTGCTCGTCAGCGAAATCCGACGAGTCAACGACCGCCGCCGCCACGATCGCCGCGGCTGCCACCCGAATCTCGCGGCTCGCGTCGAAGCGCAAGTGTAAAAGCTCAAAGCTCACAAAGCTCGCAACACACAAGCGTGCCCTGCGAGTCGCGAGCCGCGCCGCGAGGCGGGTCGCAAGCTCAAGTTTACACTCTCGACTCGTAGCGCGTCTCGCGACTCGCAGGGCACGCACCCGCTCGCTGCCGCCACCCACATCTCGCGGCTCGTATCGAAGTGTAAGTGTAAACACAAAGCTCGCAACACACTGCACACAAGCGTGCTCTGCGAGTCGCGAGCCGCGCCGCGAGACGGGTCGCAAGCTCAAGTTTACACTCTCGCCTCGTAGCGCGTCTCGCGGCTCGGCTCGCGGCTCGCGCGCGAGAGTAAATCATGTATTACAAGATTTGAAATAAAACTTGATAATTTTTTCATTACATGTATTTTATTTCATTAAAACATTTATTACGCGCGCGAGTGTAAATCATGTATTACAAGATAGAATTTGTATATTTTGTAATTTGTATAATAAAACTTGATACATTTTTAATTACATTTATTTTATTAAAACATGTATTGAACATACTGTACGATATTATATTATCATTACACAAAGTGTTGCTACTAAATAACTTTTGAAACTCTACTAAACTTTCCCTATTGAACTTATAATACAAAGACATACATTAAACTATACTCGTCACAAACTGATGTGAAATCATTTTGTAATCTCCACAATATGTTAAAATCCAATCTCCTACAGTTTCACCCCATAAAATTGCCTGCCTTGTGATATTGCATAGGAGTGCGCCTGCAGGAATCAAAGTATTGACAAATGTCATTTTCATTGATGTGCATGGCCATCCATTGGGGTCCAGGTGCAACAATATATTATCAGGATCCAAGTTGCTAAGAAATGTATGTAGGGGGTTGAACATATTATTATATTATATAGGCAGACGATTCGCAGCGTATACAATATTATCTTCTAAAGTCTAAACCTTCACAAATTCTTCTCAAGTAATTACGGATCTCTATTGTGTTCATATTGTATTATCACAGAACCAATCTGGTATATGAATCTTGTATAATAATAATATGTCACATATCCGTATAATGTATGCTTTATGTATTTACTAAAAGTGGTATTACATATGAAATAATGAATGAATAAATAAAAGAAACAACTTTGGTACAATATTTTATTTCATAGTATCTACAGTCTACACACTATTAGATAAACACTCACACATACACACGTTACACTTTATAACTCAAATATATTATTATCATACATATTGTGACTTTTCTTAGCTTCTATAGTCTACAGTTACATTACGGTTTTTATCTAGTTTTCTATAACATTATCAAACTCTGCAAATACAATACAGTTAATCGTTTGAGAGAGACTAGAATCAATTGATATCCCATTTCCTTCATTAAGGAAATGTATACCAGTGCCGGAAAATAATGTACGAGAGACTGAAGTGAACATATTAGATACCATTGAAGGATGGTTGTAGAGTTTTTGAAGGCACGTGTTGTCCATCTATGTATAAACAATATGAATTCATACCATAATTTTCAAAATTGAAAGGATTCTTACTAACGATTAAAATGCTGCGTTATTTACAAATCCTATAATAAATCTTTTGAGTACTTGCACCGGAATATTATCAAGCGTTTTTTTTCTCATCAGTGGAAAGTCGTAATATCATAACCGTTATTCACAATTATTGAGTCATCTTTAGCATCCATTTAATGATAAAGCATACAATAGATACACTTTCACATTCTTTACTAATAATTATTCCTGTGAGTCGCTAGAAGAACAAGATAACTTAATGGTTGGGACATATTTAGATAAGATTGCAAAACCTCATATCATTTTTAAATTCAAAAAAGTAAAATAATATTTATTAAGTTTTCTTATAACAAAAAACATACGATAATTCTATAAACTAATTATATTCTTAATCCTATAGCATATTCCGTATACACCCATAAGTATTGTACTTTGTTATGAGATAATATTTTTATACTAATATTTTTTTCTTTTGTTAACTAGTTTGTAATACTTTGTTTCGAGTAGCTATACTTTATATTATACTTTTATAATATGTATAATATTGTACTGAATGTTTAATTTTTAAAGTTTCATTGTATTACAACATTGTCTATAGTCTATACATAATATTATAAAACAAAGTCGCTTTTTTCCCCTCATGTTCCTTTGCATTGTTCCCTTTAATCTTTAAAACTACACAACGGATTTTGATGCGGTTTTCTATAATAGATAGAGTAATTCAAGAGGAAGGTTATAAAGTGTAATAGTGTAATAAGTCATAACATTCATTAAATAGTCGAGAAATACTGTTATTGTTGAGGTTTCTAATGTGATGTCGTAAATAAGTGATACATCATTACAAATTGAGAAAAGTTATGTGGAATAAAACCTTCTAAAAATCTTGTGTTCTGCTCGCTTGTGTGCTGCGAGCTTTGTGAGCTTTGAGCTTTTACACTTGCGCTTCGACGCGAGCCGCGAGATGCGGGTGGCAGCCGCGGCGATCGTGGCGGCGGCGGTCGTTGACTCGTCGGATTTTGCTGACGAGCAAAACATGTCAGTTTGCACACCGCGTCGTCGTGTATTTACGAAGTCCATCGAATGATCGGGTGACCTACATAATTAATTATGACTTTTAATATGCAATAATTCATTAGTTAGTTAATTATCATTCATATTTATTTAATCTTGTAAGAAAGCAAGGTGACGTAAGCGATAAGCCAGGTAGTCATTACGAACAATATAACACTGAGGCGAGCATAACAATGCAATAAGTAGCGATTGTATTTATGAAGGAATAATGGAGCGTGGAGATAGTAGATAATTAGGGGTAAACACAAAAGCTAACTTTGGAAATAGTGCAAATACGTAAAAACGGATCGCATATATCGAACGAGGATGGCCGAAAATCCCTATTTTGACACCAAACTCTTTTTTTTTTATTTAGGCGATGTCGCCGCTCGAACCGACAAAAAGTGATCGAGACAGTTTGCGAGCTGCGAGCGGGGGCAGGGGTGGACCCAGAATCGTGATCCAGAACCCGCGAAAACACACTACTTTAATTCCCGTTACTATAGTCAAAGCAACGAGGTGAGTCTAGTCTATAGTCTTAAGTCTATGCTATATCTGTTATAGTCTCTACTGTAACTGTGACAGCTGCATGTGTTTACTGTCCAGCTGATGCTGTCGTTCAACAACTGCCTGGACGTGGCGCGGCACCTGCCCTACCTGTTCCACGTGGTGACGTTCCTGGTGTGCTCGGGCACGCTGAGCATGCGCGCCGCCACGCACGGCCTCGTCATCAACATCATACACTCGCTCGCCACCTGCAACTCGCCGACATTCTCAGGTACGTAATTTCTAAGTAGTACATACTTACATCTTCAATCGTCTTTGATCTTCCATCTTCATATATTTGATAGTTACACTAGACTTAACGTGTTTTAAAGACTGAAGGTGGGTTCAGACGTGCGCGTTATTCGCGCGCGAAGGTTCACCTCCCGTGTTTTTCTAAAAGCTACAACAGATTACAGAAAACGCGCACGTCGGAACACGCCGTGAGCGGCGGCAGCGCAAAGGCGACGCAGCACTCCATTCCAATGGAGTCCATTGCCATTTTGCGTCATGACGTTTCGTTAGCACTACAGTGTGGTGCAGTTTTACCTTAAAATCTGAGAATTTAGCAATTAGCACCACGTTGTATTTGGTAGCCAGTATTTTTGTACGCATGGCACCCCGGTTTTATTGATGTGTCATTTTGCTGTGCCACCAGTCACTACACTTTTTTTTTAAAGAAGGCAGTTCGCTATAGCCCTGACGTCACTGTGACCCATGAGGATCTATTTTGACTCCTTCGCACTAGAGAATCATCCCCAACCCAATGCTGCTCATAGATTGAACCATGTGGTTGGGGTTGGTGTCACGAATTTCCTCTGTGGATGAGTATTCATGGCGACCAAGGTGCATGTTCCTGCTCTGTAGTAGAGCAGAACAGTCGAGGAGAAGGTGAATCACCACACACCATGGTGTCGAACGTAAAAAAAAACTCGTTGTTTAATACTTCAGTCGGAATTTCCAGGAATTGCTATTGTATTCTATTGTTGTCGCGATCACCGGTGCTCGCGCGGGGCCTGAAGAATTAAGAGGTAATCAGAATTATCCTATATCTAAACTTACCCTGAGTTATGTATAAAATAATAAAATAAAATTTCAGAGGAAACTCAGCGTGTGTTGATGCTGTCGCTGGACGAGTTTGCGTTGCCGAAGTTCTACCAGATGTTCGGCATATCTAAAGTGAAGTCCGCCGCCGTCACCGCCTTCAGGAGTCCCTACAATAGACATGCTGGAGACTGGTAAATAAAGTATATTATTCAAATTTCATGCACAGTGTAAAATAGCGGACTTAATAATGCCATAGGCTACGAATAATATAAACTAAGGAAACGTAACTCCCATACTTCAACCGTTTTAAATTTGGCACCTTTTCGCAAACTAAAATATGACAATTCAGATTTTCGCCAAGGTCGTATCGCAGGTAACGTATCATAATAATATTGCGTGCCGGACGACAGCCTGCGCCGTTATTGTCATTGTCAAAGTTATGAAACAAAGCCGTTGACAATAATAATTCTCAAAAGCGGATAGTATTATGCACATCAGCTACTAACACGAAGAAAGGAGCGCATAATTATTATTTCAAAATCAAACATTTTCCTCTGATCCTAAAGTCATCGATAATAATAATATATAATAATTTTGAACAAACCTTGTACGAATCGGACGAATCTAAAACTGTCCAGAGCACCTAGAGAAGACGTTTTCAGATTACAAAAATCTATGTGCTAAATTATTACAGAATTGAAATAAAAAAACTTACGGTGCAATGGCAATGTAGATTTTCGTAATCTCTTAAAATTTCGGCCATTACTCATACAAATAATATTATCATGACATTCATGACTATTAAAGTTACGCTACATAAACGAGTAATCTGGCTCGGCATCCAATTCGGTTCGTTTCTTTCTAAACGAACGGCAGTTATCTACTTTTTTCGTTGCATTGCATTCTTAGGATTTTAGGAAATAGTACTTATGTCAGCCAGACCCTAAAATTTCGTTTATGATTAAATTGTTACATCCATGGACGTATAAAAAAAGGCGGACGGAGTCCCACCATACACAAAACTGTGTCGTTCAGAGTCGGCCAGCTGGCTGTATGTACACGGTCCGCACGCACACATTCTTGCGCTAGTCCATACCATTTGACAGGCGTAAGAATGTGTGCGTGGCAGACTCTGAAGAAAAGTCAAGACACAGTTTTGTATATAACAAGACTCCGTCCGCCTTTTTTTCTACGTTCATGGTTACATCTTGCATAACACTGTCCATGGCGACTTTGTAAAAATGTTGTAATTATATTATTTTTTTATTATTGCACTTTTACAATAACATGTAAACTTGATAAGACAAACACAAATAGACCAGCTTAATTTTATGCAAATACCCTAGCATCCAACTTAGCGGTTTAAAAATAGCAACGGCTTTGTCGACGTTGTTTTTTCATCGTCCGTGTCTCCATCCACCGCCCCTTTCGAGGGACTGGCCTAAACCTATTTTATTATTAACACGCTTTTATTATAGTACGGGAGCCCTAGAACAATTTTTTTTGTGATTACTAACAAGCTAATATTTTGTGATAAGGCGAACTACAAGCTACATTTTGATAAGACGAACAACATTTTTATTTTCGTAAAATCTTGAAAGTGGTAGCTAACAGAGATAGAAAGGATTTCATCTTTGACTTGATGGTCCTAAAATATGGAATGTTTTATTTGTAGGACAAGGTTACTCTTAAATTATATAACTATTAACCTACCAATATACAAAAAATCAGCTGTTTAGGGTTCCGTTTTAGGGTTCTGTAATCAACAAAACTTGGTTGACTACTGTACCCTTTTTTGTTATAAAAAGCAATAATACAAGGCAATAATTTGTTGTTTTTTTATATTATATATATTTTTAACTATTATAATATTATCTAAACATAGCAAAATAAATTAGCGCTAAAGAAAAAGCTGATAACTTTGCTATATAATTTCGTGAAAGTGTAAAGAAAATCCTGCCAAATTGTAATGAATTCATCTGAAATAAATCAGATTACATAATGTCCGTAAATAAATCAATATTTTTTAAGAAAGCAACATCTAAAGACGTTCTGAAAATCATACAAGGACTCAACAACAACAAATCTCCCGGAATTGATAGGATACGATGCATAGATATAAAAAATGTCGCTCATAAAATAGTAAATGTAATAGTAAAATTAATAAATACAAGCCTGAGACAGGGACTTTATCCACAGCATCTCAAAACGGGAATTGTAAGGCCAATTTATAAAAGTGGTAGTCACATTGAATATAGCAACTATAGGCCTATAACTATATTGCCAGTTATTGATAAAATCATAGAAAAGTTTGTGTGCACTCAAATACAAAATTTCTATTCTAAACATGACATACTATTAGCTAATCAATATGGATTTCAACCTAAGAAATCGACTGGACAGTTATTGTCCAAGTTTACAAACGAGGTTAATAAACGTTTAAAAATGGCAAAAAACATGTAATATTACTTTTTATAGATTTTAGCAAAGCCTTTGACACTTTAAAACACAGTACATTACTAGAAAAACTAGACAATTCAGGAATTAGGGGTTATATATTAAAATGGTGTAAAAACTACTTATCAGATCGAAAATATAAAGTAAAAATAGGAAATGAATTTAGTGATGATGTTGATATTAAAGATGGAACAGCTCAGGGGTCCGTGATCGGTCCAAAGCACTATCTTTCACATATCAATGACATGGAAAATTTAGTAAAGAATTGTCCTCTACTATAAAGTAAAGATATTAGTAAGGCAGCTAAACTGTTGCAAGATGACTTTACGCGGATTACTAAATGGGCTCATGATGCTAACCTCGTAATAAATGCAAAAAAAAAAAACAAAAATAATACATGTTCACTCATCACATGTTAAAGATTTTCCTCCGTTTAATATCATTGCACACGATCACAAGTGCTTACATGATGTAAAAGAATGTAAAGACACAATATGTATGAAAATTGAACAAGTGACACATCATAAGTATCTAGGACTGATCGTGGACAATAGATTTAACTGGTCATATCATGTAGATGCTGTTTGTGATAAGCTGAGGGCAATTTTAGCCAAATTTAAAATGATAAAAAGTAAAATTCCATACCGTGTCTTGTCTTATTAAATATGTATATAGCCCTAGCAGAGTCAGTCATCTCCTACGGGCTAACTAGTTACGGGAGAACATTTAATACTTACTTAAACAAAGTATATAAGTTACAACTAAGACTTTTAAAAACTATAATACCATTGAAATTAAGACACAACAACGACGATACAGCATACCTATTTAAGTTATGTAAGGTATTACCTATTTATGAAAAATTTAAATTATTGTTACTATGTGAACAGTATCTTAATAAAAACTTACTGATACCTACATATCACAGATGTACGACTAGAAAAGTATCTGACGGCATATTTGAAATACCGAAATTTATAAATTTCTGTGGTAAAAGAACTGTGGAATATTTGCTACCATCAGTCATAAATAGTATCCCACAAAATGTTAAAAGTAAATTTAATGAAAATAATTATAGGAAATTATTAAAAACCTATTATTATAACATAGCGAAGCTATAAAAGAATACACTATAGATAGTATGCACAAAGCACCCTAGTGGTATGAGTCATCTACCGATCCCAAGATATTTGTGTCGTAGGGCTAGGGTGCAATAAGGTATAAATTAACTTGTAACACATGACTATAATAAATAAGGGCGGATTGCAATTTCGTTAATACTCGGTAAAATCTATATAATATTATGGTATACCCGCATGCACCCTAGTGGTATGAGTACCGACCCCAAGATATTATAACATCGTAGGGCTAGGGTGTAGGATGTAATAGCATAAAAATTGCTAATGTACCTAGTAACAGATAAGCTTATCCTAAAATGATTGGTGTATTAATAATAGGTTTAAATTTAATAAAACCAATTAAATCAGTGTAAGTAATGATTACATCCTGTATATGAAGGGTAGATGTTTACGATAAAAACCGGTCCAGTCGCAGTCCGCAGTTCACAGCTGACAAAATAATATTGTGATAACTGATAAGTTATTGTATCGAACGTAGATAACTATTGTTTTTTAAACTTAAAATAATATGTAATATGTATGTCATTTTAGTTTGTATTGCACTTATTCTTATTATTAGTTGTTCTTCCCCGTGAAATATGTATTAACTAATTAATTAAAAGATTACTGTATAAGCATACTCTGTGTTACCAAGGATATAGTTTAAATGTATTAGCGCGTGGTGAACTTTCTAAGGTGTACCAGACAAACCTTGCAGGTTTAAGGTACATTCTCAAATAGATATAAGTTAAAATTGTACTGCTTAAATAAATAAAATAAAATAAAATAATTGTACTATAAACTCGTGTAGGTACTGCGAGCCGTCGTACGGATCGGAGGGGGGCGCGGGCGCGGACCGCGAGCGCCTGCCGCTGCAGTCGCTGGAGACGATCACGGACGTGCTGCTCGAGATCATGGAGGCCTGCATGCGGAATATACCCGGCTGCGACTGGCTGTCTACGTGGTAAGGACACTAAGGGGCTGTTTCACCATTTCCTGATAAGTGCAGGATAGGCTATCCACAACTTATTTGACAGATACTCCATACTCTATCTGTCAATATAAGTTGCGGATATCCTATCCGGTTGAATAGTAAGCTGCTCGCCGAAAAACGACAGTCGTAATTTAGGCACATAAGACCGCGTCAAAAAGTCATGTTGATGGCAATTTTTTGCCATGTGGCTTAGTTATTATAAGTATAAATCTTTTTAGTGGACGGGGCAATCCAACCAAAACAAATTTGGAATTATTACATATGTTTTAATCTGAATTTGATCTATGAAATAACTTACTGAATTAATATTTTAAGTTTTTTTTAAACTCTTCGTTATATTTTATAGGACAACGCTCGTGAAAAGTTTTGCGTTCTGCTTTAACCCGGCGCTCCAGCCTAGAGCTTTGATCGTCTTCGGCTGTATAAGTGAGTGTTTAATGTATGAAGTACATATAACGTTGAAACTAAATCATTGCTTGTTAAAAATTTTATTTATTAAAAAAATATTTCTTTAGGTAAAAATGTAACGGACGATGACATGAAACAACTGCTGAGGATACTGGTGAAGGCTCTAGAATCGTTCAACGACCTAGCGCTACTCGAGGCGATAATCATGTGTCTCACGAGACTACAACCACTGCTGTATCCGGTTAGTTTACAACCTTCATAATTTTATTATAGTTTGACATATAACAAGATGTTTCTAAATTCCGTAAATATTTAATTGATGTGATTGTCCAATGACTGACTTGTCCCATTTTTGACGAATGACGAGTCACTTTTCAAAGACAAGAACATCGAATTTTATTTCATAATTTGACGAATTTTGACGTGGGAGAGCCATGCTTCGGCACGAATGGGCCGGCTCGACCGGAGAAATACCACATCCTCACAGAAAATCGACGTGAAACAGCAAGCGCTGTGTTTCATAGAGTGAGTGAGTCAGCCGGAGGCCCAATCCCCTATCCTTTTCCCTTCCCTACCCTTCCCTATTTCCTTCCCTACCCTCCCCTATTACCCCTTAAAGGCCGACAACGCACCTGCAGCTCTGATGCTGCGTGTGTCTATGGGCGACGGAAGTTGCTTTCCATCAGGTGACCCGTTTGCTCGTTTGCCCCCATTATGCAATAGCATAAAAAAAAATTGCATCTGCGTACGAATTTCGGAAATGATAATTCCGAAGGCGTTTATATCAAAATTAAGATTTTTTAAAATTCGTTTCAAAACCTTTCATTCGCTACATTATTATTAGTACGGCAATTCATGTATAGTATTGCGTGTACAGGAGTCGCCGATCCACGCGGCGCTGTTCTGGGTGGCGCTGTCGGTGCTGCAGCTGGACGAACCCACGCTGTACGCCGCCGGCCTCGCGCTCATGGAGCAGAACCTGCACACGCTCGACTCCCAGGCCGCCTTCGAGCACAAGGTGGGACGTTTTCACACATTGCGTGGTGCGATATCACACCGATAAAGTAATAGTTTGTGTGCAAATATAATTTAAGTTTTTATCACATTACTAAATGCAGCTCGCGACTCCTTTGCGCCGACTTTCTCATTTGTAATTACGAAAATCGTGTAGATGTTTACGAGAACCGTACAGGTTCTACGAAAACCATGTACTACGAAGTCTGTGCAGTTGTACTAAAACTGGGTAATGGGTGTTTATGAAAACCGCACACTGTACAGGTATCTACAAAAAATTGTAGGCATCTTTACAGTTTTCGTAGGTGCCTACGAAAACTGTAAAGATGCCTACAAAAACATGTCTACGAAAACTGAACAGGTGCTTATGAAAACAGCACCTCGTAGACAAATACACACACTGGCAAAATTAGCGGAACATAGGTAAAAAGGGCCACAACTTGAATTCAAGTGGGTCGGGCTGTGTGAAATCCTTTTTTATAGTAAAGATGTAAAGATGCCTACAAAAACATGTCTACGAAAACTGAACAGGTGCTTATGAAAACAGCACCTCGTAGACAAATACACACACTGGCAAAATTAGCGGAACATAGGTAAAAAGGGCCACAACTTGAATTCAAGTGGGTCGGGCTGTGTGAAATCCTTTTTTATAGTAAAGATGTAAAGATGCCTACAAAAACATGTCTACGAAAACTGAACAGGTGCTTATGAAAACAGCACCTCGTAGACAAATACACACACTGGCAAAATTAGCGGAACATAGGTAAAAAGGGCCACAACTTGAATTCAAGTGGGTCGGGGCTGTGTGAAATCCTTTTTTATAGTTTCTAAGCTCATTTATGAAATAAAATATTGAACAAAACTGGCATTTTGACATGTTTTTATTGCAATTATGACCTACTAAGTGTTTTTCGATGATTGACGTTGTAAGTGTTTCTGATAAGAATAACGTTTTTAGCGGGGTGCAAAGTATGCTCATTTGATTGTTTGTTTTTTGGAAGAACACATTGCTTAGATACAAAATTAGTGATTTTACAGCATCTACGACAGCTAGAGCTGTAACCAGTGCTATAGTACAAACATCCTAGAACTGCATGTTGTGCCTTTTACACAGTTTTAGGCAGTAACTTAAATTTTATGCGCGTCCATAGAGTAAAAAAATCGGGCATCATTATCTAAATGATGCTGGCGTATCCCAGGTGGAGAGGTCAGCACGATCTACGGATGTGAATCCGATTGAAGACGTGTCATCAATGGGTGAACGGTACGAGTTAAAACTCCAGCTCCAAAATGTGTTCAGGAGCTCGAGTTGGCGCTACTGGAGGAGTAGAAGAATATCCCACAGGAAATGATTGACAATCAAAATACAAGCGTGGAATGGCGTATCCAGACTCTCTTGAGATCTAAAGAAGGCATTACAAGCTTTTAACATGGCATTTCTTAAATAAAAATGAATGAAAGAATTTAACTTAAAAACTTACTACTGAAATTTCAAAGATTTTTCTTAATTTTTGATTTTTGCAGAAATTTTCTATTTTACACGTTTTTATGCTCTAAATTTATATAAGTTTTATTTTTTAATCATCAATTATTAAATTAATAAATAAATATATAAAAATCGACCAAGTGCGTGTCGGGCCACGCGCAATATAGGGTTCCATAATATCGCTAGTTTTTATTTTAATTTTTGTATGGTCAATGAATGTACATTTATAACGTGTTTTACACTAAGTACTAACAACGTCATCTCAGTTACTTTCAAAGGAATTTGAACGTAAAGTTCCTTTATACTTCGCCGAATATTTTTTTTTTAGTTGATCGACTATTACTCAATAACTTATGAAATCTTCTTAGCCGTGATAGTTTTCCTTTTAAATTCAGCATATTTCCTACTCCCGTGATTTTTTCCATTTTAAAACTTAATATTTCACAAACGGATTCCTAAATCGGAAAATGATCTATGAATACTTATAATGGTTTTAATAAACCTATCCAACGACACCCCACACGATGGTGTGGACGCGAAAAAAAAATTCATCTCCGCTTGATGTGTATGGAAGGTACCATAAAAAAATATTTTTTTAAGCTTTCATGTACCATTTTGTTGCCATCATTAATATGTGCATTCATGTCAAAGTACAGCTTTGTAGGTCCTATAGTCTCTGAGCAAAACCGGGGACAGACTGACAGACGGACAAACAGACAGACGGACGGACAGACCGAAACTATAAGGGTTCCTTGTTGACTACGGAACCCTAAAACAGCAAATAATTTTCAAAAATAAATAAATTTTGTTATGTTCTTCTAATTTTGCCGGTGTGTTTATGTAGAATTAAAGTGAGTTATGAGCATTGCTCATAAAATTAATAGCAATTCAAGTCGTGAGTGGAGAATAAGGTAAGTATAGTTCTTGCAATCTACGAGCGCGCGGCGCCCTTAGTTGTCTGAGTAAGTATATAATATCTATACACGCGTACATGGCTCGCTCGCTGCTGACTGCTCCGTCAGGTACGCACACTAACGAAAATGTTTATTTACAATTACAACTACAAATAAAGGCTACGCGCGCTCGTAGATTGCAAGAACTATAACATGAAAAAACTTCCCGTTTTTTTTTGCCTAAATGAAGGCATTAGGGACGGAAAAAATATTTGAAATAGAAAAAACTATGAAGTATATGTGTAGCCAGATATATTAGCTAGAATATAAAGTACATAGGTTACAAGTTTTATTAAAATAATTAGGGAAAGAATGAGGCATTGTCCGTATGTTACGAAATGTTACTTGTTCGATTCTGCCACTCGCGTCTTCAATTGTTATTGACTGTTTCAGAGCTTGGAACAAGTAATGATGGAGACTAGAGAACCGCTCGAGTGGCATTTCAAGCAGTTGGATCACGTCGTAGGATTAAGGTAATTTTTAACCCCCGACCAAAAAGAGGGGTGTTATAAGTTTGACGTGTCTGTCTGTCTGTCTGTGTGTCTATCTGTGGCATCGTAGCATCCAAACGGGTGGACCGATTTTGATCTAGTTTTTTTTTGGTTGAAAGCTGACATGATCGAGAGTGTTCTTAGCTATAGTTCATCATCATCAGCCTGCTCATTGGTGAAATATCACGGTTTATCTGGTTCGTGATAGGACGATTATCAACTTGCAGTCGTTTGATGAGTTTTATATTTTGCATTCTGGTTCGTGACACTTATGAATATACTATACACATTAATGGAAAGTTGACCTGGTGCTGCAGCATCACCATAGGATACCCAACTCCTCACCAACTTAGAGCAGAGGTTTCGTGTTTGGGCTCATTTTAATAGCGACAACCAGTAAGTCGTCAGGGGGACCGCTAATGTGGATGTTTTTACATAACAATATTATAATTTAAGAGTCAGTTCACAGTGAACTGAATCGAGACAATCAGCGACTATTATGGCGATACAAAATGCAAAAGTTGCTGTTGTCGTAGTTTACTTGGCGGTCCCCCGACACACCGTGACAACAATTATGGACTAAAATATTACTTAACACAGTTTAGGAATTATTTAAACTTAAAGTCAGTAAGTAAATATTATTTCATTACTTTTTAAAGTTGTTTGGCGGGGGTTTTATTAAATTTCTTAATTTAATTTATGTTCTATTATTCTAGATTAAAAATATTTTTCTTTTGCTGCAAAACAGTCGTAAAAATATCTTCTATACAGCGTTACAAATTTCTTATGGCACACATGCTTTTTTTGTCAATGTCACCCGAGCTTGCGGCTGAAATCCGAATTAACTGCATCATTTTGTGACAGCTGTTTCGCAGCGAATCTCCCTTTATAATGCCATATAGTTGCTTAAAGATCCTTGTATAACTGTATTTGTGGACATCCAAATGCCAAAAGATCTAACACTATTATATTTGTGGTGACACTACAGTTTCCGGTCGAATTTCCACTTCGCGTTAGTGGGTCACCTTCTGAAGGGGTTCCGTCACGCGGCGGCAGGCACGGTCGCACGCACGTGCCGCGTGCTCGCCGCGCTGCTTGCGCTCGCCGCCAGAGACACAGACGACAAGTTCCGCGCCACGCCGCAGACCATCGCGTACCTTACAGGTGATTTTAATTCTTATAACGAAGACGATAAGGTCCAATATCTCGATGCGCATAGTAAGAAAACGAAAGATAAATATAGAAGATGATCGCAATTATTGCCTGTTCAATATACTCGCATACATTGCTCGCGTTCGCCGCCAGAGACACCGACGACAAGTTCCGCGCCACGCCGCAGACCACCGCGTACCTTACAGGTGGATTTTAATTCTTATAACGGTGACTATAAGGTCCAATATCTTAGTCCCCATACCAAGAAAACGAAAGAAAAAAAAACCTTAATTGCTTGTTCAATGTCATACATATTGTATAAGCAAAAGTGAAGTCAAGTTCTGGACAATCCAAGAGTCATAGTATTTCGGAGACGTAAAGTATTTACATTCATATCGAATTAGAATCTCGCACAAACAGCAGCATGACAAGTTAGCTGAAAACTGACATAATTTACTTTAAACTCCCAATCGATTAAAAACTTTGAACAGTCAGTAAAAGAGCTCACTTTCGTACATGCTATTCGAAAATCGTTATAAACTTTATTATTTCCTTTTTGCAGCTCTCGTGTGTGTGAGCGAGGAAGTCCGATCGCGATGCCACGTCAAACATACTCTCCCCAGGTGGCTGCCGGAAAACTACGAATACTTTTGTACCTCCGTTGACAATAACCAGGTATGCCATAAGTGCATTATTAATTTGAGGAAGATTTACACAGAAAACAATTTTGCAAAAAAATTAAGCGACAAATTGTTTGTCTTTGCCTAACGATAGAAAAGAGTCAATATGACTTCCAACTTATTACATAATATAATGACCTGAATTTACTTTGATTATACTTTCTCCTGATTACTAATCACCTGCAACTTGCACTTATCACTAATCAAAGTGAATACAGGCCATCTGACATAGTAGCAAGTATATGTTTTTGAAGTGAAAACTTCTTTAGCGGCGTTGAGCACTTTTGTGGGATGGGTAAAAACTGTGAAACTCGCGTCAGATTCTCGTGCTGATCGAAAAACCGTAAGACGGTTGGAGAGTGGTGTTTTCAGTTTTGTGTCGAACTCGAACTCGATTTGAAATTTGATCGAAACTTGATCGAAACTTGATCGAAACTTGATCGAAACCTTGATCGAAACTTGATCGAAACTTGATCGAAACTTGATTGAAACTTGATCAAAACTTGATCGAAACTTGATCGAAACAACTTGACTGACGATTTTCTAAAAATCGATTTTCATAAAAAATGGTTTAAAAAATGCACAACGTTAATAATCAAGTTTTCACTTCTGCCGGCACTCCCGGAGTGCAACCGGTCTTTTTTTTAATTTATAATTGGGTATTCAGTTTTAGTAGAAATATTTAATATGTTGTTATTTGTAATTATTATAAAGGTAAATAATTTTCACCCACAGACGCGTCGGCAGAAGTCATGGGACATCTTGGAACATTCGTCTGTATCGTCTATGCACGGAGGTATAATCTAAACTGACACGATAATATCTTCCTTCCTTTGGTCCTTAACATCCTACGGTGCCAATAGGCCAAACACAACTCGAGCGTTATTTGAAACCTGCTTTTTGTGAGGCTGTAGTAATAAATAATAATAACTACAGCTGTTCGATGAGTTTTATGCCTTTCATACATTAAAAAATGAGTATAAATAATCATTATTATTAATATGGTGTATACAGGTAAATCCCCGACGCCGCAGCAGTCGAGCAGCGGCGGGCACAGTCCGCACCTGGCGCACGCGCCGCACCAGGTACACGCACGCACACACGCAAACACGTTGGTTTGATTGGTGTTTAGTTAGGCGTTGTTTGCAACAGGAGGAATATATTCTAGTACTATGACCCGCGGCTAAGTCTAGGAATTGTTGATAGTCCGCAAGACTGAATATTATTTATTAGTAGGTGCCTACAATAATAACAATAAATTATTGTTTGAATTTTTTTAACTGTCACGTTGGAAATTATTACACAGTAAATACTCATAGTAGTATTTTATTTATTTGACAAATTACTGCTCAATTTGTCCATTATTTTTAACTAAGCCGTCTGACCGTAACAGCAACATAAAAATAGAAACTACTATTTTTTGCCAGTACTCTCAAAATATATACATTGCCACATAACATTATATATATTTTTTTAATTTTAAAAAGTCCATGCACATCGGAAATTGGATTCAGCGATTGGCTTTGATATATTCCTTCTGTAACAAACTACAGTACAGAACAGTTTGGCTTGTGTTGAAAATTGAAGCATATTGTACTGACTAATATTTATCTACTCATTCACAACTCAACATTATCATAAACAGATCTAGAATAGTAGACGGACTTGGTATACAATGATAACAAAATTTCTTATCCAACATTTAAGCGTTTCTAAATATGTTATATCGGTTTTAATTTTTCACGTCATATCTACCTCTACTCGTTTCACCATACCAAAAACCTACTACTACCAAAGGCTAGTTTGCATTAGGCCAGTATTTTAGTGTAGTACCGAGTATTTTAGTAGCTAAAATTCTCGCTTCTGCCCCAAAATCGTTCGCACTTCGTTAGAGTACAGTTTACAAGTGAGTGGTGTTTTGCAAGATGAACAGTGAGGATACAGCGCAATAAAGTAAATAAACTGATTAAGTTAATCTTAACGGCGATTTTAGAAGAGGTAGATGAGGAAAGTGTGTTCAATAAAAATAAGCCGTGGATACGAAAATGGATCGAGATAAAGGATAAACTAGGAGTTACTAATTGTCTTCTGAAGGAATTAGCATTGGAAGATCCCAAAGAATACTTCGAAAGTTTGAGCATGTCTGAAAGTTGGATAATTTTTGCGGTAACTAATGAACTCGACTAATTGGAAAGGTTCGGACTTGTTTAGCCGGCGCGCCAGTAGCGCGGACGCGTGGTGAGAGCTACTCGTCCGCGAAAAATAGAATAAAATGTAATTGACTCGACTAAATTACTTACTAATCTACTTGACTAAATTACTAAAAAATATAGTGTTCAGACACGTTTAGCTACTAAAATACTGGCCTAGTGCGAACTAGCCTTAACTTATACTCAAAATATGTCTCATACAACCATTTCACACTATACCTAAAATATGATGTCCGTTTACTATTCCATTACATTTCCAATGGAAGATTTTTAAAACGATATCTCTATTACTACCAATAAATTCACCACTCTGTATACAAATTAGTTGTATAACATTTCGTCCTTGTCTCAAGACACTTTTCTAACGTATCAAACAAGGACTAAACACTGTGAAACTTAAATGTTGTAACAAAATCCACAGTGTGGATCTCTTTATTAGGAAGACTTAGATTAGTATTCAATTAATTATACCAAAATTTTGAATGTCAAGTAAAATACTAACTACACCTTCTTAAAACCTTTAAAAAATCTTCTATTGGAGCTCTTCCACATTGTAACAGTTCTTCTCTTTCAGTATCGGTACTAATCATTCTATCACATGTTCTTTCATGCAACTTGTATGGACTTGTTGGATCGTCTGTATTCGTTTGATTTACTATGCCCGTATCATCCGTTTGATTAACTATGCCCGTATCATCCTAT
Organism: Lysandra bellargus; assembly: GCA_905333045.1. Lineage (NCBI taxonomy): Eukaryota > Metazoa > Arthropoda > Insecta > Lepidoptera > Lycaenidae > Lysandra > Lysandra bellargus. The sequence continues at coordinate 6,381,502 of HG995339.1, forward strand.
GTGCTTGACTCTCCTGAATGTTGGGTATTGCATGCGCTTGTAGACCGCTAGAATGCGTTTCAAAACACAAAGGTCTTTCTCTGTGCCTATATCTAAGGACACTATAGCGCCGCCCAGGGTAAATATAGCTTGTATTTGTTGCCTTAGAGACGCTTGCTCGTACTAGTCTGGGTTATTCCATGTTATCTTTGTTCTTCATATTATGTTAAAAAGAGATGGTACGTTACTTTGACACATGATTAAAAGTAGCAAAGGCTAGCACAAGATAGCTATACAGGAAGTCAGAGTTTGGGTTGAGAAATATAAACTAGTAAACTGGTCAGTGTTCATGACGTACATTTTCAACGCCAAACTGTCGATTCGTTCCTAATCATTATACTGCTGCCTTACCCTCGACAGAATCAGAATCGAATCGAGAATCGAAACAGTTCGAAGTCAACAACTTTTGCTACTTGCGATATAATATATAATAGTGCAAAATCGTGCTGGCTGCGGCTCAATTTGGAACAAATTCGATCTCAACGGCTTTTCCCACTCCTGACAGCTATACTTGCGCACGATCGTGCTGCGACTCAATTTGGTACTAATCAGGCTCGTAAATCAAAATCCTATCAGTTTCGGGGATAAGGCTGCTGGCCAGTACACTTCGAATCATGACGTAGTGAGCACTGGCTAGTATAGTGGTTTATATTTCGGAACACATCCTGAGTATCGTCTATTATTATTATAGTAGGGGAGGTCTCGCTCATTTTGAAAAGTCATTTCATACCGAGCGAAAATCGTAACAATAATACTATTCTATTAATACATAAGAGTTTTGATCGTCAGCTACTTTAGTATGGGTGGAATAAAAATTGAGAGTCTCTCAAAGTTGTTGTTGGGAATCGTATTGAATTGACATTAAAAAAATCCCAATTCGCACCCAATAAAGGTTCATATCTAGATTAATTCTAAATAAAATGAAATAGCTAATTAGACTACGGCTCATTTTTTGTATACTGTGGCGCGCTCGGGCCGTGCAGTCATGAGTTCCCCCCGCAGTAAGTTGCCCCGCACCTCGGCCCGATCGGATTGTTTCAAGCGGAGCTTCGTCGCTGCGAATAATTTTCTTTCTTTGGTCTTCCCGCCCATAACATTCCACCACGGGTGCGGCGACTGACGCTCATTATATTGATTGTTAAATATTAAGCTACCGCTGGACAAAAATTTGGTTGGTATGAAATGACTTAGCAAAAAATAGCAGTACCTCCACTACCGCCATTACCTTAAGCCTTATAGTATGGAAACACGGTTAGTCTGGCATCAGTTCAGTCCATCAGTCTGAGACTGGCGCCAGAATGATGACTGAAAAGTACATAATAAAAAAATTATCAGTCCGCCAATCACACGGTTACAATTTACATGATCATTCTCCCGTCAGTCTGGATCAGACTGATGGACTGAACTGATGTCAGACTGTCCGTGTAACCTGTGTCTTAGGCTGATCTCGCTTTAAGCGTGCGGTTTTACCTCATGAGTGGAACGTGCAAGGCCGTTGTGTTATCAGCCTTATACATTTATTTAAATGTAACCATCTTTTATCTAACCTTATACCGACCCGTGCCATGTTATTAGTTCTCCTTTTCGATTTTAGATATAGCTAGGTCCTATGTATCCTATGAAATATCCTATGATATTAAATATCAAAAGTTATGGAATTGGCTTCTCTCTAGTTGGCATGCCCGTTTCATTATTAATATAAAGATATATATTTTTATAATCATGAAGCTTTCCAGTTTACCGATAATGGCTTATTATTAAATAATAATATTTTGTTATAATAACAATTCCATAAAATTTGAGAATGTATCATCCCTGTAAAACCTTGAAATTTAAACATATTTCAACGACTTTTTGTAAATGTTTGATCGCAAGATAAGAAAGGAAATATAAAATTTAAAACAGTTACCTAAAAAGTAAATGAGTGTAGACTTTTTGTTGTTGATAATAATCCTTCAGGCCCCGCGCGAGCACCGGTGATCGCGACAACAATAGAATACAATAGCAATTCCTGGAAATTCCGACTGAAGTATTAATGATATAACACTACTTAGTATAATATAAGGTTAAAACTTACTATAAAACTACATACTATAAAACAAAGTCGCTTTTTCCCCTCATGTCCCTTTGTTCTCTTTAATCTTTAAAACTACGCAACGGATTTTGATACGGTTTTCTTTAATAGATAGAGCGATTCAAGAGGAAGGTTTATAAGTATAATAACATTAATCCTTCAGGCCCCGCGCGAGCACCGGTGATCGCGACAACAATAGAATACAATAGCAATTCCTGGAAATTCCGACTGAAGTATTAATTAAATATTGGAGAAATACTGTTATTGTTACGGTTTCTAATGTGATGTCGTAAATAATTAAATTTTTTTCGCTTACATTGCAAACGCCATAGAACTAGAACGTATATATTGACATCGTTGACAAACGCAGGCTGAACCCTACGAGATTTATAAAATAATGTACCAAGTATTGTACACATTGAAAAGGTCTACAGAAAACTCCGCGATGGTAAATGTAAGAGATAGCTCTTATGGATATCCCACAATAACATTTTTTTGTCATTTACTTTTTACGACAAATAATGGCTAATTTTCGAAGCGATTTTAACCAATACGGCGTTAATCCTATTTCAATTAAACACTTTAAATACATTGTTGATTTAATGTAGATCTATATGGCCCTTTACAGCATATGATTTAAATATTTTCGAAGATAATAATATATTTTTAAAATTGCGGAACGTTGCTTTTACGGCGGTACCGACCAACGCGGGCCACGGGTAGTAATAAATAAATATAAATCAAAACTGCTGAATCGATTTTAATCATTTTTTCAGTGGCTTTATATTTTATACCCGTGCAAAACCGGGGCGGGTCGCTAGTTTCGCAATAAAAACTAAACTAAATTGTACATTAATTAACGTTTTATATTAGCAGTCAGCAAAGTTTCATTCACACTTTTATATAATTTTTTACACTAGCGGTTACATTTTTGCACTTGTAACTAACATTTTGCAAACATTTCACAAACTGCAGCTTTCTCGACACTGCACCTTAATTTTAATATTATTAAAGAGAGGCATAGACTATTAAAATTATTTCAAAAGAGAATAATTATAAATTCATATCAGATATTCAGAATATCATATCAATTTGAACTAAGGCCCATGATCATTTGTGACTTAAAAAGTTTAATTCATTGCAAAAGTCGCCAATGATTAATGATTATTATTTTTATATATCTTTAAAACAAAAATAAAATATCAGACTATTACAATAAATTATATCACAATAAATAATGTATTTAAGAAATATCAATAACTTATAATGGTTTTCTAATCTAGTTGCCAACTATAATATTATAATATTGTCATATAAATTTAATTATTGATAACAAGAAGTAGCAACTCGATTATTGTTTTGTGACGATAAATTTATTAGGTATGCTCGTGTCATGGTTAATCACAAAATATTAATCGTGGTTGAATCCAATGGTATAAATAACACCAACACAATACCTTATCCTTGTATATAGCCGCATTTTTGTGACTGTTTGCCATTTAGTTAATTTTGATGTAGAGCTAATCAGGGTGAAATCGGAAACAAGGTGAATTCGGATTATAATTCATGTCAGCGCTAAACCGAGCATTTTCTTTTGAGTATTTTCTTGGTTTCTACTTTCTTCTTCATCCTGACACCACGTGCTCGGAGCACAATAAAATGGCGTATCGCAAGCACCTGGCAAGAAAATACTGAACCTACCCTATATCCGGACTTACCCTGTATCCGGACTTACCCTGATCCGGACTTACCCTGCATCCGAACTTACCCTATACCTGGACTTACCCTGTATCCGGACTTTCCCTGATTATCTATAATCAACTTTTACACTCTCCTAAATGGCAAACAGTGACAGAGTCCATCCTTTAGTGTTCCATCTACGTTATACGGGGTGTATATTCTGTACTGTGTGGTGTGTAGGACGTTGAGGGTCGCGCGCACAGCGTGCAGCACGGCGGCACCGGCGATGCAGCCAGAGAGATGACAGATGGCGACAGCGGGTACGAGGTATGTATGATTTACGGCGAGACCACTAAGCGACACTACATCGGAGTTTTCCATAGAACTGACGTTTTACGCTGCTTCGCTATTACGATTTGATATAAATATTTGGCCATGTAAGAATATGAATAAGAATGGATTTATTTTTAGCATCACACAATACATTATAATATAAGTCAGTAGTACAGTTCGCCTATAATATCAAAATTAATATACTATTTAATGCTGTGTGACGCCAAAAATTGGCCCCAGCTCAGCAAACGCAGCAAGCAAGCCCACTGCACTGATATTCTGCGGAGGCCAATGAGTGGCTTCACAACGCTACTAAACTAAACACAAGATTTACGGGAAAAAAAAACAATAATAAAAGTGACAGGAACTAATTAACTAACTAATTAAAACAACAATTAATTACAAATTATTACAATCTACAGACCGAGTACAGGTGTTGTTGTCTTTAACTGTGAAAAGAGAGAGAGAAAAAAAAAAACAAATTTGACAGATAGTAAAAAAATAAAAAACTTAAATCATACCATGTGACAGACATACCATGTGACGTGTTAAGGCGGCGGTTAGCAGCGGACGACATGAAGCAATCGCTGACGACGTGTCGCGACATTACTGGTTTCTATTGTTACGTGCTAGGGTTTGTTAGATTCGGAGAGAAAGACCTGGTGACTCTCTTGAAGACTTTATTCACAAACACTAGCTCACACAAATCACTAAGTCCAAACACTAAGCACTAAATCCAAATCACTGAGCACTATCACTGTCCTAGGTCGTAGCCGAGTCGTTAGTTCACTATCACAATCACTCACTATTGATCACTTGTTCTCACTTCGAAGTCGCCTTGATGATCGCTCGGATCGAACTGAGTTGACTGCCGGCTTGTTTAACTTTTATATGGCTCGCCATACTTTCTGGAACGTTCCATTCTGCATTGTTTACGTAAACACGCAATTCACATAAACAAGGGTTGGACTTTTTTAGAAAGTACGCGCAACTGTCGCGCGCAGGTAAACAACTGCCCGTATCCGTAACACTATGTATTTATATGAATAAGTGTCGCTAGCTGCGTAGGGAATTTCATAGAAATACATAGACATCAGTAGTGTCGCGACGACATGTCGTCTGCGGTTGCTTCATGTCGTCCGCTGCCAACCGGCACCTTTACCTTGCATTACTGCGTAGTGTCACTTAGTGCCGTCTCACCTTAAAGTTGAAAAGTTGAGTTTATATAAAGTGTCAAAATTAGTTTTGAAGTATGAGCCTCGTAATTTTGTTAACAGTACAGTAAACAGCTATATTGCTAATACGACTTGAATACGACCGGTCACCGGGTTGAACGATCTTCGGTTTGCTTTTATTTGACAAAGCATCGTTAAAGGTGACAAGGCTCTGGCGATTCCATATTATGTCAAATTCCTTACAACTACGTGTTTGATTTAGTCAACATAGCTGTAAAAATATCGAAGAAAATTTAACAAATACCTCTGTTTAAGGGCTCCTACACAAAACTGCGAATATCAGCGACATAATTCATAATAAAAAAATGAGAGGTGTCAAGGGACACCCGGATGGAATGAAGTTATAAGAAAATCATAACCGGCTTGCTTTCTATGAGAGAGAGACAGAGAAACACGTGCTCGCCGCACGGCTTACAACTATAGCAATAAGCACAGACATATATCAAGATAGATGTCGCATGTCCCGCGGTCGCATAATACATGCGGTATCTATCTTGATCTATGCCTGTGTCAAAAAGTGTCGTTACAACTTTTTCCGTCTTTCGCAACGCGCGATAAGGAACTTCGTTCCAAAAATGACATTACGATGCGATGCGATGCAGTTTTGTGTGGGAGCCCTTAATATGCATGGTTTTACGATTTTCATTATCATTACGTGAAGTATGGTCGTTTGCAGGTCCAGGACGCGGACGGCCGCGCGTCGCCGGGCAGCTTGGACGAGACGGACCGCCCCTCCTCCACCAAGTCCAACGACAGCGACTTCCCCGACTCCTCCGCCAAGGTACTAACAGAGAAGTTGATTCATCGGCAGATGGTAGATATATGTAGTTTGGTCGCGTTACGTCAAACCCAGCCGACAGATCACAATTAACATTATAGTTTGTGCGTTATAAGATGATATTGGTGACAGTTCTCATATTCCTTGCTACGGATTTTTTTACAAGAAAACAAAAAAATCAAAAATATGTAATAAATTATATTCCATCTACAAAAACAAATGTTTCCTATAACTGTAAATAAATAAAAATGAAAAGTTGCTAAATGCTAACTTATTAATATAAAATTACAAATATTAACAGTGAAATAGGAGTATGAAATTATTGATACGAAAATATTTGAAAAATGTCAGATGCATGAAACGGAACTTTTGCCGATAGAGATTGACACTGTTACACTAGCGCCACTCTGAAACGTCAGTACGAAATCGATAATTTCGATTGCAATTCCTTTACGAATTGATTCGATATTTTTAAATTATCGATTAAAATTTTTAGGTAACTTCCCTACTATTGTCAATTATAATGTGTCACCCATATCATCTTAAAACGCACAAACTATAAGTTGACATGTACCGACCAAATGACGTAGGCCCGTCAACTGCCCATAATCAATTTCTTCGATGGTACAAAAGGAATGAAAACGAGAGATTCATGCTACGAATAATAAAAACTAAGGAAGAGTAACTCCGTCAAAAAACATGCCCCAAAATACTTGTCAAAAAAGTGTACCTTAGGTTCACTTTTCATACATTTGCAATATTTAGGTGACCTTGAGCGGTATAAAGGCTGACGTTACATGACAGTTCGAATGGAACCAAATTTAAAACTGTATTAGTATGGGAGTTACTATATAGGACTAACCTAAGGAAACCTTAGGTTTTATTATTCGTAGGATTCATGATACAAAAATTTGCGCCATCTGACATTGAATAATTTTAATCGAGAAATTCTAATTTGTTCACTTCCCAGATTCACAGACCAAAGTAGAACTTTACAATTTTTTTGATTCACTATGATTTTGTCGGGTCGTGTAGAGCTATTTCGTGTACGATTTTCGTCAGACATGTTTTTTAATATTGTATAAAACTCCTTTAAATAACAATCGTTTATGCTACAGTTATAATAAAATAGCATATGTGTGTGCAGCAACCGTCGACGGGGGCGGAGTCAGGCGCGGCGGAGGGGAGCGCAGCGGCGGAGGGCAACTCGCTGCTGGACCCGGCTGTGCTCACCGACCCCACCACGCAGGCTCTCGTGCTCACCGTCCTGGCCACGCTCGTCAAGTACACCACAGGTGATGTGTGTGAGTGTGTGTGAGTGTGTGTGTGAAGTGTGTGAGTGCAGCAGCCGTCGACGGGGGCGGGGTCGGGCGCGGCGGAGGGGGGCGCGGCGGCGGAGGGCAACTCGCTGCTGGACCCGTCGTGCTCACCGACCCCACCACGCAGGCGCTCGTGCTCAACGTCCTGGCCACGCTCGTCAAGTACACCACAGGTGACGTATGTGTGTGTGTGAGTGCAGCAACCGTCGACGGGTCGGAGTCGCAGCGGTAAATTGACACTTTACATTTCACAAGATGGCGCGTTAGACCAATAATTATGGCCACTCACCGTCTTGTTAAAACGCCGTGATGACCTAGAATTTTGGTCCTGAATAATAATAATGTAAAATATGTATTTTTCAGATGAGAATGAAATACGGATTTTGTATCAGTACTTAGCTGAGGGATCGGTTGTGTTCCCGAAGGTGTTTCCTGTGATGTAAGTATATTTTAAGCTGCAGTTATTTGTTAAAACAAAGATCGAGAAACTTGTATTATGCAGGGACTTCACATGGCTATTTGTATTTGCTATTGGCTATTTATTGTATTTGCCAACATTATTGACGAATACGCAAACAAGCAAATAAAGGCAAACACGACCTTCCACACATGGACTTCAATTACCAAACTTTTACTTGATTTTGTTTACTTGCCTATTTGACTCCTTTGATGTGCGTCAAAAACCGACAAAGGTACGAATACGTGTATTTGGTATTGGTCATATTTGTCAAATAGGCATATAAGCCAATATTTGTCAAACATACCGTCTACACGTAGTGATTGTTTGGCAAATACATCAAATACGCAAATACAAATAGCCATGTGAAGTGCCTCCATTAGATATAAGATTACCCAACGAAACTAGAGAGGCGCATGTGTACTGTAATTAATTAATTAAAAAATCCCGCACAGGCTGCCTGCTCACTCTTCGTCCACTAAATCAAACCTGTAGATCAAAACATTCACATTTTTTTGCTCGAATCAATCCTAAATTGTTATTTACTGTTATTACAGTCACAGCCTGCTGGACATGAAGATCAACCACGTGCTAATGCACTGCCACGACCAGGTCATACTCAGCGCTGTGCAGAGCATCATCAAGGTATCATTGCTATTCAAATTAATCAGTCAACAGAGCTTAGTCTGTATGGGCGGTTATGCTAATATTCTGTACTCGGCGAAATATGGCGGTAGCGGTTATTGATTCCCTGTCAAAATCTTGCCATTTTCTATACAAAGCCGCGATTGACAACATCTTAGTTCACACGGTCAAATTTTCATCAATCTGATACATCAATCTGATTGACGGAATATTGATGGTTATAAAAATTTCATATTAAAAATACGATCAATCCATCAACCGTGGCGTACACGATCAAATTTTCGTTAATCCGTACCAGATTGATGGATCAGATTGATGAAAATTTGACCGTGTAACCGGTGACATACACTTCATTGTGAATCGCGGTTTATATAGAAAATGACAAGTTTTTGACAGGGGGTCAATGACATGTTTCGCCGAATACAGTATAATTGACATAATATAGGGTCAACCAGGGTAAGTTCGGACACAGGTTAGGTCCGGATAATTCAACTTATCACTAAATTATTCAGTGTTTTTTTGCCTGGCGGTACGGGCATATACGCCATACTGCACTGCAACTGCAAACTGTAGTACCGTACCGTAACTGTAATTTAATCTAGCATTAACTTTAACTATCCGGACTTACCCGGTGTCCGAACTTACCCTGATTAACTTATATTTAACGCAAAAGAAAAAAAAATGCTCGCGCAATAAACTTCAGTCTTCATTTTATTTTTTCGGCAGTCGAAGAGAGCCTAGTTATAAAGCTTCTTAGCTGAAATGACGTCCAGAAAAAGTTACGAGGGAACAAATGAACACACTTCCATACATACAGGTCAAAATCATAATTCATAACCCTACTTTTTACTTCGCCGTAGTCGGGTAAAAAGTGTCCTGAGGATTAACTGAATAATATAAATCATTTTCAGAACATGATAGCATCCGAAGACGCGAGTCAGCAGCAGTTACACTACATGCAGAGCTGCGGCTTCGGCGGGCTGTGGCGATTCGCGGGGCCATTCACTAAGGTCAGTTTTGTCGTTTATTTTAAGAAAAATCCTCGAACCTAATAAACATCGAAAACACTATGGTGGAACATTTAAATTATATGGAAGTTTAATTTTTTTTTCTTCTATTGAGGATATTAAAACATGTTTTTGTGCGGAAGTGATAGATACACGTTGCGAAAGAGACAGGTATGTATGGTAAGGTGGGGTAAGACAATCATGCGGGGAAGACTATCACAGTATCATTTTCACCTTTTGTACGTAAAGTAGCGACATCCGTGTTTTGAGCCGAGAACTTTTTGAGTTTTTACCACCCACCAGCGTGACAAACTAGAGAATGAAGCTGCGTATAACGAGTTAGAGCCGGGACACAAAAACACGGCACGTCGTGCCGTGTTTTTGTGTCCCGGCCCTTACCTACACTGTGATAGTCTTACCCCACCTTATATCAATGTTTTAACCTAACGACAATATTTATTCCAGAATCCGTGCACCCCAGAGAGCTGCGAGCTATTCGTCAACTGTTTAGAGGCGATGGTTGAGACGTGTCTGTCGGGCGAAGACACGCACGCGCCCGCCGCCGACGCCGATCGATCTGACAGACCTGACAGACCCGACAGGCCCGACCGACCCGACACGCTGCTCGACCGCCCCGAGCGACCTGACCGACCTGACCGACTCGACCGCGCGGAGACTTTCCCTGGTATGTATAAATTCAAAGCCCTACTGAAAAAACTAAATTCATTTTTAGTTTGTTATACATGGTGTAAGAAAACAGAGTATAACTCTATTAGCGCTGCTACTTTCATAGCAAACTCTAAATACACGCCATAAAGTCTTATCACTGTCTTGTTACTTCCCGTACGAATTCAGCTGAATAAATATAAAAATATTTGCGGCGGCTAGTATTCAGTGTCAGTACTGACAAATTATTGTTTAGTTTCAGTGATGCCCCGACAGGGGACGCTTTTCGGCTCAGATCCGGAGACATAGACCAGGAGCACCCTCACTATTCTTGACACTATAGCCCGAGTGGTGGTCAAGATCTTTGTCACTTATCGAAAAATTTGATAAAACGATGAAAAAGTTTATATGAAGAATGCCTAGAGTTATAGTTGGATATATTATTATTGAATAACCTATTTTTAGGTTCCTTTGCACGAGTGACCAAATTTTATTAATAGTAACTTGGAAGCAGTAGTATTTTCGCTTAAAACTTAACTCAAGTGAAATGTTTTGCAACATTATGTTAGTGATATGTTAAGCTTTTCTACGTGCGTAAAACGTAGCAAATTGCAAAATTTACCTGTTTTTGCATCATTTTCTAAAAAACTTGACTAAACAGTAAAACAACTGTTCCTCGATAGAAAAGTTTACAAGACTACTCAGTAATATTTATTGATCTCGAATCGATCTCACCCTAGCTCTCTTTTTTACTAGATTTTAAACAATTGTATTGTTGATAAACAAATGTACACAAATACTGATAAACACAATAAAGATTGGATTTTTATCACTTTTTACTTTAGTTTTTTTTTTTTTTTTTTTACTTTAGTATTGATACTGCTTCATCGGTTTTTACTTCGATTAGTTTATTTTTATTTAAATTTTCTATTTGTCACTGCAAATGTGTTGTGTACCGTATAGTGCAATGTTAGCAAAAACATAATGGTAAGGGCCCTTCCACACGACGTTTTTTTACGCTCGTTTGTATCGATACAAACGCGAGTTGAACGCTCAGCAAAGGGAAGGAAGCCTAAAGTTTTAAACTTTATATCTGCCAAAACGCGATGAAAACGCGCAGAAGACGAGCACATCAGAAACGCGCGTCGTCGTCAGTGCGCAAAAAAAACGTCGTGTGGAAGGGCCCTAATATGATTGTAAAGTATGTTGAATGCCAGTTAATATTATGCCTTCTGATTTAGTACAAATAATTTGTTAAGGTAATTATTTTGTTTTGCTTAGGGATTTTAGCCCCCCTTACTTATAAACAAATTACACAATGGATAAGATATATAATGATTCGTCCTTGTCCATGAAGCTCCTTTTATTGATACATTTAGGATAAGGACAAAACATAGTATAGTTTATCTATTGTGTAAATACTTTTATAGTAGGAGGGTCCATAGTATATTGAGTAAATAGTAGGCAAACACGTGATACAAAATGGTCCTGGCTGGTATACCTGCAATGTATATTGTTGTAATATTATTTATAAAAATATAACGCACATAAAGGAATAAATTGTGACTTAGGTTACATAATAAGGTAATTTTAGTATACACACTCGACTAATACGGTCTACATAATATAGATGTCTTGCTGTTTTAGTAGTAGTGTGTACCTGTGTCATTGCCAAGCCTGATTTGTTACTTCTTTTGTTGCTACTATCAACGCAGTTACAGTGAAATCAAACCATTGTTTTATGTTAAATGCAATGTTTGTTATTAAAGTGTTACATTACTTCAGATGAATTGTGAGCTATGGAGTTAAAACTTAAGAATTTATTTGGCTTCAGTTACCGAAACTGATATTTGTAAGTGTCGTGTTTAAAGATAAAGGTGAATGCCCAAAAATGTATGGACCAAAAACCCGTAATCGATTAAAACCATTTATATGGGGCATAGTAGACTACATCTACGGTGTCCCAAATACAATGTCCTTTTTGGATTAAACAATCACCAAGTACTTTAAAAACGATCGGACTTTTCTTATAGGAATCTATGACATTTAGGACGACATCATGCTACAAACGATATTGTGACGATTAGTACGTAGTAAAAACACATTTATATAATTTTGCCTACCGATTCTTATGTTCATGTATTTAATATTAAAATATTTATCACTTTTATATCTAAAAGAAAGTATAGAATGTCAGTTTGGTATAGAAATGGTATAATCTGTACATGTATTTTTAACGATTATTACATGATATCAGTTAACTACCTACGTCTTTTCGAAAATAAAAGGGCAAACAAGCAAACGAGTCACCTGAAAGAAAGCAATTACCGTCACTCATGGACACTCGCAACGTTAGTAGAGCTACAGGTGCGTTTAAGAGGGAATACCTACGCTTTCTTCCGAAAAACGTACGGTGACATCTCTTTTTAGGGTTCCGTAGTCAACAAGGAACTTGTCTGTCCGTCTGTCTGTCCGCGGTTTTGCTCAGAGACTAGGATCTACAAAGCTGTAATTCGGCATGAATGCACATATTAATGATGCCGATAAAATGGTATATAAGATCTTTAAAAAAATGTTTAACGTAAGTACCTCCCCTACACATATTTTAGCAGGGATGAATTTTTTTTTCGCGTCCACCCCACCGTGTGAGGTGTCGTTGGATAGGTTTTTTAAAAATATTATGACTATAACATATCATTTTCCGATTTAGAGATGTGAAAATATATGAAGTTTTAAAGTGGAAAAAAATATTTAGAGTCTTGCAGTGTCCCCCCTTCTACCAGCTAAACGGTTGCTTCTGGAAAAATATTCACGAGAGTAGGATATATTATGCTGAATTTAAAAGAAAAACTATCACGGCTAAGAAGACTTCATAAGTTATTGAGTAATAGTCGATCAACTAAAAAAATGTAACTAATCGGAGAAGTATTAAAGGAACTTATAATTTTAATTCCTTTAAAAACGTAACTGAGATGATGTTGTTAGTAAATGTATTTAAACACGTTATAAAATATGTATGTACATTCATTGACCATTCAAAAAACATAAAAAAACTAGCGCTACTACGGAACCTTATATTGCGCGTGGCCCGACACGCACTTGGCCGGTTTAGACTTTATTTTCTCAAATTGTATATTCTCATACGACATGTCACCATCGTTTTTACGAGGAAAACATAAAAGCAAAGGAAGAAACTACATAGTTGATTCAAAGCGCTGTCTCAAAATCTCAGATTTATTTTTTCAAATTATCCGTTTCGGTTATGGTTTTGAATAAAATGATTTACATATTTACAATCTACTATTAATGGTCTACTTTGCTGTATATAAATTATTTTAATCGACTATGGGTTTTTTTTGGGCATTCACCTTTTATGCGTAGATTTTTCTCGGTGTTAAATGTAAGTTAACTGTTTGCCTTTTTAAAATCTTATAAATCCCTATATTTAGTTTCGTTTTGTTATAAATACATTAAACAGCTTTTGAAAAATATTAATGTATCTCTCATGTTTAAGTACGGATCGTAATTAATAGCGTTAATTTATCGCTATCGTTGACGAATGGTCAATAGCACAATTTAAAAACGCAACAAATATGTATACTAAAAAAAGTTAACCCTATACGAGTGCAAAACATAGCGCTAGTTATTATTAAGTCGCACAATATATTATAAGAAGTTTCTTACGTATTAAGCCTAGATGTTTTAACATATTTTAGCTAAATGTTTCCTAGGGCTTACGACTGGCCTAATTTATATTGATGTTAGTGATAAGCGTAGATGTGATTTAAATGTTTTACAACATTATTATGTGCTCCATTCCGTTATGCTGATCAACATTTTATAACGTAATTGACGTATTCTTAATAATGTGAATCACTACTCAGATAGTACCTGTTTAATTGACTAATTTATAATGTTTATGAAATCGGATATTTAACTAAATTAACGCTAACACCAAAGGTGTTAGCGCCACACATTAAAAACTAAAATACTCAAACACGCCTGTAGTTATGTGTGCCACTAACTGATAAAATAATGCATTTCATAACAAACATTGTCTGCTGCCTTTATCGACTACATTGGAATAGTCACATGACAGTCAGGGCCAGCAGACCATGTATTTACCAAGTCAATATTGTTATTAGTAAGAAGGATGTCGAGCCTGTAATGCCATGCAATTTTCAGTTACGTCTTATACCCGAAAGTTATTATTTTTGTAATGAAGCATTCAGTGATATAGGTTACAGCCCCCCTAGCATACGCCAACGAGATATCTCGTGGATATCTCACTCTCGAGCGTAGTGATATTGTCGATATCGATATTATCTCTTTTTCGCTAACATGCGTACGTCGAGACTCGAGAGATAAATTTCTCGTTCGTATATAGTTCGTGAGTATATATAGACAAAAATAGCACATATAAAAACAAAATTATCTCTAATTTTGACGACAGACTTACGAGAAAAAATGTATGTCATGTTAGGGTCAATAGAGATGAAGAGATAAACCAGTTAACATCGAGAAAACGTAGAGTGAGATATCTCGTTGGCGTATGCTAGGTAGGCTGAACACCCCACTACTACAGAGTTTGAGGTTTAAGGTAGGTACACAATAGTGGCGGCTTCGGTGTTCGCAAGATACTGAATATAATATTTACAAGGTATGTCTGAGTATAAATTGCGTGGAAAGCGTATATAATAAAATCTTTTGCAGTTTATATAGACCAAGGGTCACCAAATGGCGGACCACGGTCCGCATCCGGACCGCCGACCCATTGTGTGCGGACCAAGCATGTTCAAAGATGATCTTCATTCATCTCAGGACTTCAATATCTCCAGGATTTAACGTCAAAATCAATAGCTTGCACCAATATTTCACTCCAAACTTCAGAGAGATTCATTCTTATCTCATCTCGTTAGTATCTAAATAAATACCTTTGTAATATCTGTAATTACCTTGTTTACCTAATAATTTTTTTTTTCTAAAATGTGTGGCCCTCGAAGGTCATTTTATGTCTTAAAACGGACCCCGAGCGACACTAATTGGTGACCCCTGATATAGACTGTAGAGGCATGTTTCGCTCCGTTACTTTAGGTGTAAAGAGCAGTATTAAGTCAACGAATTTATTGGGCCGTGCCGTTAAGGCGTAGAGTACACACAAGATCAAATCTTCTATATTCAGTTTGCATTGCATTATGTAAGTTTTGAAAAATGATTATTTATTGACAATTACGCTTAGCATACCAATCTCAAGTCTATTCTACAAAGAAATATACTTAGAACAATTACACGCTAACACTATTCGTAACAAAATAGTTCTTATTGTAACGCAGGAGACGGCCCGTATTTATGGTAAACATTTCTATACTTCCCGAGCATGACGCAATAAAAGCTATATGTTGAAAGTTTCTTTTTTTATATTTATATGTTGAAAGTTTCTTTTTTTATATTATGTTTTTGAAGTGAAAACTTCTTTAGCGGCGTTGAGCACTTTTGTGGGATGGGTAAAAACTGTGAAACTCGCGTCAGATTCTCGTGCTGATCGAAAAACCGTAAGACGATTGGAGAGTAGTGTTGTAACATCGAAATCGATTAATCGAACAATCGATTGTTTTTTTTCGATTTTCGATATTTTTTAATCGATTGTAAGGGTTTCGATTAATTAAAAAAATCGATTTTTTAAAAATCGAATTTCATAAAAAATGGGTTAAAAAAAAAGTAAGGGATTCGATTAATTAAAAAAATCGATTTTTTAAAAATCGACTCATAAAAAATGGGTTAAAAATTTAATCGCTTGTAAGGGTTTCGATTAATTAAAAAAATCGATCGACATAAAAAATGGTTTAAAAAAAATAATGCACAACGTTAATAATCAAGTTTTCACTTCTGCCGGCACTCCCGTAGTGCAACCCGTCTTTTTTTTACATCTCTGCAGTCTTAGACTAAGGGTTGATTCAGATCGCAACGCGACGCGTAGATGCATTTCTAATGGATTTGGCAGATTCGCAAGACGTCTCACGCAATTGAAATCTGTCAAATCCATACAAATTTATGCCACGCCGCGCCTCGCCTCGTCGCGTTGCGGTCTGAATTGACCCTTATGGCTGATTTACACGTATTAAGTAGATAAGTAGTAACTAAATTTTAACTTAATTTGAAGTGCCTGCCCGAAATGTGTCAAGTGACAAGACCCGCCAAACTTAACAAAAAATAGTCAAAATTCTAATTTCCATGTTAGTACTTAACTAAATTTTAACTTGCTACTTGTTTTTTATTATTTTATTGTTAAATTTTGTGTTTACATGCAATAAATAACTTAAAATTAAGTTAAAATTTAGTTAACTACTTATCTACTTAATACGTGTAAACCAGCCCTAAGAGCCAGTCCACATGGCGCGTTGCGTTGCGTTACGTCGTCGCGACGCAAATATTTTGACGCATAGCCGGCCACACAGGCGCTGCGCCATCGCAGCGTTATTAAATACGAAGTAGTCCGTCAACACGGACGCAATTACTGACTAAATTACACAAAACATAACAAGTAACAACATAGTAGCCGAGCGATCCATCGCACTCCGCGCTCACGCCAAGACGCGCGGCGCGGAAGATAGCTGATAGAGTTTTGAGTGACTTCTTTAAGAGTCCGTGTACGAAATTTTGCCGATTTTGCCGAAATTGCAAAGGTTCGCTACAGAAATATTATTAGGTTTTTTCCCCTTATTAGACTTAAAAAAATATATATTAATTATCAGATTTAAAATATATTTAAGCGCGGAAAGCCGACTCGAACTTGCTGCGAGTAATATAATGTGAGATTTAGGTTGTTTTGAATCGTGTTTTTTTGGCACAATTTGTTTTTTTTTCTTCTTTTTTCTCGAATTGGATAGAATTTTATCTATAGATTATTTCTGTCGTTTTATTTTTATGAATTACAGCTCCAAGTTGCCGAAATTAACAGCAATTCTTTGCCCATTTTCTCTAAAATTTTGCAGAGTTACATATTTTTTTACTCAACTATTTCATATTGAAGTGGTAAAAAGTAATTCCAACTATTTTAGTAAATATTTTTTCATATCGTTAAGACGTCAATACAATCCATTAACAGGTGATATTCTAAACCTTTTACAGCAAAAATCACAAAACTGTCGCGGGTTTGAGTTGGATTATTTAAAAATACTTAAAAAAATAAAAAATCTAGCTCCAACATTAGATTATAATTGAAATTGATCTTACATGTTGTGCATTAAAACTTATAGAAATACTGTATTTTAACTGTTAAATCACGTCTGTAAAATCAACGAAATCGGCAAATTTCGTATACGGACTCTTAAAATTTTATTTATTTATATATTGTTGTAGAATATTTCCCGGGAAGCAATAAAGAAAAACACGGCCGCCTGAAATTCGAATTCTGTTTTGACGACCTCGTCACCTTTGATCAAGAATTATTTTGCTGCAAACTATTTTAGAATTAAGGAAAGGTTTCCTCAGTTTGCTTCTTGTCTAGAATAATTATGATCTTGTCTACTCTACGCCTTGTGTTAGAAATTTCGCCAGTGCTAGATATTGTGTTATGTTTATTAAGAATTTATAGTTTATAAAATATTTAAAATAATATTTCTATACATTTTATAATAAAAGATAGATGGATACGCCTTGATCTAGGGGCTTACAAATACCTAATGTTATCGCGCGACCGAACTTTTATCACTATATTGTGAAGTAACACATGAGTAGAAATGAATATTTGTCCCATACCTCTAAGTATCCCTCTTTTCCTATTTATTAAATATTAATTACTTACCATGAAATATTTATAAATTATTCAATAAATTTTATTACAAATCAACTGCATTGTTTATTTTTCTACCTAACACGATAAAATTTTCGTTTATAATAATAGTTGCAAGTTAGAAAGATATAAAAAACTTGAGAGGTGTCAAGGGAAACCCGAATGAAACGAAGTTATTTCTTATGTTCTAAAAACCTGTATAGTTATAGCCCTAAATCAATTTTTTTTATTACTATCAAGCTATTTTTTTCTGAGTAGCTTCATTTTAATAAGACAAACCACATTTTTTCTGCGAAAAATCTTGAAAGCTAACAGAGATAGAAAAGATTATACTTTGATTTGATGGTCCTAAAATATGGATTGTATTATTTGTAGGACAATGTTACACTTAAATTATTTATATAACCTACCAATATACAAAAAATCAGCTGGTTAGGGTTCCGTTATATTATATAGGGTACCATAGTCAACCAAGTTTTGTTGATTACAGAACCCTAAAACGGAACCCTAACCAGCAGATTTTTTGTATATTGGTAGGTTAATAGTTATATAATTTAAGAGTAACATTGTCCTACAAATAGAACAATACAATACATATTTTAGGACCACCAAATCAAGTATGAAATCCTTTCTATCTCTGTTAGCTACCACTTTCAAGATTTTTCGCAGATAAAAATGTTGTCTTATCATGAAGCTACTCAAAAAATTAGCTTGATAGTAATAAAAAACATGTTCTAGGGCTCCCTGACTAGTATATAAAAAAAAATATTATACATATAAATTATACATATACACTTAAAAAAATATTTAAAAAAAACGCCATCTATTGACGCCCAGGAATACTAATAACGCGTCGCTGTTCTCAAAAAACGCCATCTAGTTGACGCACTTCCTGTGCGTCTACTAGATGGCATACTATCAACGCCCTCTGCGGGGTACCATGCAGGTACTATAATAAAATAGTGTCGTTACAACTTTTTCGGTCTAGCCACCTTTCGCAACGCGCGATAAGGAACTTCGTTCCAATAAAATAATATGCCGTAGTATTTCTCAGTACTTTATTGACACAAAACATGAATGTGTTTACATCTTGTCTTAACATTAATGTTTGCTTATTTGTTGCTACCATTTACTGTCAAATCATCAAAAGCTATATTCTAACACTGAATATTAGTATTCTTACATTTAAACTTTTTATGAGAAACATAATGCTTACAGTCCAGGCATAATGTAAGCGATGTTGTGTAGAGTTTCTTGCAGCAGGCGCGTCGGTGGGCCAATGTTGGGGATGGCCCGGGCCACGCCCAGCAGCGGGGCCAGCGAGCACAGCAGAGTGTCCAGCAACACTGACACAGAACCGGACACGGCTATTTGACCCTGCGAAACATTTTCATGTAAATAAAGAACCAGAGACGACCTGCTTATAAGCATGGTTATGTGGATTTCTCTAATTTATACCGCAAGGACAAGCAAAGATTTGTCTGTTTGCATTGAATAAGAAGATACTAATAGAAAAGCATGGATGTATTTCGATTTTCAAAATATAAACAATGTTTTGTCCTCGTCTAATTAAATAATGGACTTTACAGACAAGGATTAAAACGTCCATATACACATTGTATAGTATGTGAAGAGCTGGCGAACAACCGGAAAAAATTTACACAGTGGCTAAAAAACTAGTATCAACTACTACAAGTACTACTGAACTAATCCGGTATTGTTAGAAAATGGACTTTTTAAAGCCTTTTTACCGATTTTGACCGATCTGCGTCAATCCCTGTTAAGGGATTGACGCAGATGGGTCAAGAGAAGATGATTTGAAAAAAAATAACTTTACACTCTGGTGGACTTGTCCGGTTTTGTTGTATGTATTACATTCGTATACTCATTGTGGATCTTAATATTAGTAAGCGTTAGTAATTTGTAAGAGGCAGATAATTTGTTACCTCGTGCTCCTTAAGGCGTTCCCCGATGATCGCGAGGCTTTCCCCGAGCAGGCGCAGATGCGCCGCCAGCTCGACCGCGCCGCAGCCGCCCGCGCGGTACCCGCCCGCCCCCGTCGCGCTCGCAGCCACCGCCGCTGCGTTCGCCTGCTATGTCGAACCAAATAAATTTAAATTATCTATACATATTATAAAACAAAGTCGCTTTTTTCCCTCATGTCCCTTTGTTCCCTTTAATCTTTCGGATTTTGATGATTCTTTCAGTGTTAGATAGCCTATTTATCACGCTAGGACTAATAGGAGCGAAGAAATAGAGGAAAATGTGGAAAAAATGGGGGAAATTATTTGAAAGGGCTTATCTCGCGAACTACTGGAGCAATTTTTATGTTATTTGGCACAGATAAGAAGTAGACTACGTGAAGGATCATAGGCTATCGATTTTAATCATTTTTTCAGTGGCTATATATTTTATACCTGTGCGACGCTAGGGCGGGTCGCTAGTTATATCATAAATAATATGCGATAGCTTCATATTGTGAAATCCTGACTGAAAGTTTCTAAAAATACTGTCTATAATTTAATAACCAACTCGCACAGATTAATTTTAGACCTGTACATTGTACAAGTGAGTGTTGATTTGAAGGTCTCGTTTGAAATTAACAAAATATCACCTTGTTCTGAGATGTCATGCGAAGATATAACAGCAGTATTTGCACATCACAATGTAGAAAACGTGTTGTATTAAAACTAATTGTACTCACAACAGCTGGCTGTGGTGGGGTAATGGGAGGTTTGTTCTTCGGTGGTCTACCTGGACCAGCATGTACAGACTGCCTAACAGGAGCTGAAATAAACAATATTTACATGATATTTTTTAAATGATTTTTGATATAAAAAAAGTATTTTATAATGTTTTTTACTACTGAACTTATGCAAAGAGTTAAAAATATAATCTTAAGCCGGGTCCAGACGAGTGTAACGTGTAATGTAAGATTACGTGTAATTTAGCGTCAACAGTGTGGACGGCACACGAACTCAAAGCGAATTGTGTACGCGAATCCTGTATCCACTCGGTTGCTACGAACATGCCGAATAGGAAGGTCGTGACGGCTGGTGCGGCTTTTATTTTCATGTATTTACTAACTGAAGACCAGAAACGTGGAGAGCGTGGAAAGCATAATATTATAACATGACATGACACGTCACGAACGTCATGTCACGTCACTTCACGACTCGACACGACACGACATGAAACGACACGTCACGTCACATCACGTACGTCACGTCGTGTCATGTCATGATGTCACGTCACTTCACGACTCGACACGACACGACATGAAACGACACGTCACGTCACGTCACGTCACGTCACGACACGACACGACACGACTTGACTCTATTACTTTCAATACTATGAGCCCTTTGATTTGATACCTACCCATATTGCAGAAGTTTTTTGGATCCCAAATAACAGGTTTTTCTTGATACAAACTAATAAGTTCAAGCGATTGTTCTTCACTCCACATGATTACGTACACACGACACAACCGTCACGAACGCCGTCCAAACGAGCACTGCGAGCGCCTTTGTCCTCGCGCGAAAACCGACAACCCGATGGATAACATGCGAGCGCATGCAATGCTCGTAGTGCCGTCCACACTGTTACATTACACGGTGAATTACATTTCACGTTACACTCGACTGGACCCGGCTTTAGGGAAAAAAAACTTTATTTTTGCTGTATTGCAATTACAGTTTACAAACATATTTCAGTAACTCACTTTGGTTAGATATAATTTTGCTGACAGGGGATTGGTTGCTCTGCTCCTTCTGCATGGCAAATCGTTTGGCCTTACGCTTCCAAAGATATCTTTCATTGTAATTTACCTAAAAATATATTATAACAAATAAATTCAGTACTTACACATGTTAAATAAACCTAAAAATATTATAAGAAATAAATAACTATATTTATATTCAGTACAGGTACACAGGCTACTGTTCATAATCTGAATAGAAGATACTTCTATAATATTATTATTCTTTCTATCACAATTGTCAATTTGTAAGATATATGGAGGTTTTACTTTTAAGGCTATTTTAAATTAATACATTGATTGTACAGTCAATGTATTAATTTAAAATAGCCCAGCCAATGTATTAATCGAATCTATTCAGATTCAATTTCAAAAGTAATATCTAGGCTTAGCTTAGTGTTGTTAAGATTGCAACTTACATTGGCCCACATTTCACCAAGTCTCTTGGATATAGCTGAGAAATCCATATCAGGATGTTTCCTCAGTAACTCATTGCGGGCTTCCTTTGCCCACATCATGTATGCAGTGATACGAGTTTTACCTACAACAAAATATTTCATAGTTGTATGAAAAAATTCATTTTCTACATTACTTTTTCTTTTAGTGACTATAATCTTACAGTAGTAAATAAAAAAAGCATTGAGTAAAAAAAATATATTATGTAGATAATAATAATAAGGCTGCCTTCACACTAGCGCTTGTCCTGCGTAGGCGTTTGATAAACGTATGCGCAGCGTAGACGCCGCGAGAACACGGCGCGTGTGTCGCGTTGTCGCCGCTTCTCTATTGGAACAATCAGTACGCAGCGCTAGCGCCGCGTGTGCGCGACTATGCGCCGCGTTACTGCGGTGTCATGTACAATCAGTTCAATGTCAAAAGTACTTTCTGTTGTTGAACTCATTTTACGTCGTATTACTTCCGGCACTTGTCTACAAATGAAAGAATCAACTCGTACACAGGGGCGCGTGTGGCGAGGAGAGGTCGGATGCGAACAGGATGAGGATGGATGCGGCGACAACGCGACGCACGCGCCGCGTTGTTGCGGTGTCTGCGCTGCGCATATGTTCATCGAACGCCTACGCTGGACAAATGCTAGTGTGAAGGCAGCCTAACATGTTAGGTCCATTCTTACCCTTATCCTTTCTTTGAGCTTTAGCTCGACCCACAACTCTGCCATCCTTGATAATAAGCTTCTTCTTACTTTTCTCCATCATGTAGAGTGAGTTGGCAGGTGTACGAGCCGAGTTCTCATCAGACAATGAACTGTCTGATTCCATACTAAAACAATTCAAATGACAATACATTTTAAAGAATTATTAGACGCTGTTAAGCATTTGTGTATCATGCCACAAAAAAAGTTATGTGTGGAGTTGTTTTTTTTTTGTTATTAAATAAGGGGGCAAACGAGCAAACGGGTCACCTGATGGTAAGCAACTACCGTCGCCCATGGACACTCGCAACATCAGAAGAGCTGCAGGTGCGTTGCCGGCCTTTTTCTTAAAAGGCCGGCAACGCACCTGCAGCAGCAGTATTCCCTCTTGGGAATACGCTCTTCTTGAAGGTTTGCAGGTCGTATAGGTCCGGAAATACTGCTGGTGACAGTTCGTTCCAGAGTTTTACAGTGCGCGGCAGAAAGTTACACAAAAAACACACTGTGGAAGACTGCCACTCGTCAAGGTGATGAGGAGGATGTAAACGCAGTTCGGTTCTTTAGATAATTTAGAACAAGATGGCATTCATAACTCAACAAAAATAGAATTGTGAGTTAGTACACAAATGCTTAACAGCGATCAATTATCTACTGTATATATAATACTCAAAGGTGACTGACTGACATGGTGATCTATTAACGCACAGCTAAAACCACTGGACAGATCGGGCTGAAATTTGGCATGCAGGTAGATGTTTTGACGTAGGCATCCGCTAAGAAAGGATTTTGATAAATTCCAACCTCAAGGGGTTAAAATAGGGGATGAGTGTTTGAATAATATAATAATACTTCTTAACGCGAGCGAAGCCGCGGACAAAAGCTTGTATCATATAAATTGCAAAGCTATGTTGTATGTAAATATGGTGGTAGGTCATCACATAGACATTCTGAAAAGATTTGATTCAAATTTACTCAGAAATAAACAGTTTTTATTTTATTTATTTTAGAACTAGAACCTCACACCCAGAATTTTGTGGTATGCTAAATCAATATCAGCATTAGGGTCAGTCGTGAATAGAAATTTTATCAGTTTTTTTTTTAATGAAATAAGGGGGCAAACGAGCAAACGGGTCACCTGATGGAAAGCAACTTCCGTCGCCCATGGACACTCACAGCATCAGAAGAGCTGCAGGTGCGTTGCCGGCCTTTTAAGAAGGAATAGGGTAATAGGGGAGGGTAAGGATGGGAAGGGAAGGGAATAGGGGAGGGAAGGGAATAGGGGAGGGAAGGGAATAGGGGAGGGAAGGGAAGGGAATAGGGTAGGGGATTGGGCCTCCGGTAAACTCACTCACTCGGCGAAACACAGCGCAAGCGCTGTTTCACGCCGGTTTTCTGTGAAGTTCCGGGATTATGGTAGGTAGGTATGGTAGGTACTTTGTAAAAATTTTTTGTATGACAAAATATCACAGTGATTTTAATAAGTATATTCATAAGTTGAACATCAAAGATACCTTTCTCCATTATCAGCATGGTTTTCATAATAGTCAGATTCACTGCCTGAGGCCGTGCCTGCGTCGTCCGGCGGTCTCTGCGGCTGCGGTGGCGCCTGATACTCCATCACAGGCTGCTCCTCATGTCGAGCCCCCGAATACGTTTTCATCGAACTCTTACGGTATCTAGGCTCAATGTCATCCGGAGATTCGAAATCCATCAACTTCGAACTCTTTTTTCTCACCCTTCCGCTTCGGGAGACGCCAGTTACTTCTAAATCTATAAAAATGCACACAATTATTGTTTCGTTTTGTGCATTGTTGAAAAGTATGTAAAATTGCTAACTTCACAAGTACCTTCTTGCATTTTAATTCGGAAGTTCAACTTATTTGTTTTTAAACCATATGGTGTTTAATTAATTTCAATTTTGATTACGAAAATAATTTACAAATACACAAATCGACGCCAAATTAATTTACAATTTTTGACAGATGATAGCGAAATGTCAATTACTGACATTTGACAGCGATGTGTTGACATTTGTTTTCTTAATAGTAAACATGACCTATTGACCATGGATAAGAGATCTAGAACTAGAATCCATAGTGGTATACGGTATACCGACTATCGTACACGGTACAGCTAACAGTTCGGTCGGTTGCACGGATATTAACATTGTTAGGGCCATATGCTATTCTACTGGCCACTTTATTACAAACGCAATATACGTTATTGACTGGCTGTGGTATGGCCTCTTTTGCATGGGATGGGCAAATACTTATCTCCGGCGGATTGGAGACAGCGACCGGGGTATGTGGGACTCTCCATGGTGCCCCACCTAGGTAAAAGTTCCGGGCACGATCAACTCACCGCAACTCTACCTGCGGTTATCCGCATCTCGCAGAATCATCACAGCGTGCAGGCTTTCCTAGACCCTAGGCCCTAGAGATTATTATATTTTTGGCCGCAAAATACTAACATGTATTGTACACTGAAAAGGATAATTAGTTTCTTTTTCTTTACAATAAAACACATTCTAAACTTCACGATACAATATAATAAAGTATTTTATAAACTTTGAGACAATAATTATAAATTATTTCTGACCAGCAGTATGTATAGGTCTACCAAGATCTGATGGCTAATTGGAATAAAACATTTTCATCATTTTTTTTCCTTAAATCGGCTGATTCTGTGTGTGAAACGTGCAAATATAAAAATTTATTCAATGATCACAGATATTTTTTGAAAATCTGGCATCAAAATTTGCCACCAGATCCTGGTAGACCTTTAGTTTTGTTAACAAAAGCCTGTTTCATAATTTTATTTTATAACGTTTAAAATAGACATTAATACACAACCTTACTAATAAAATAAATAAATAATAAAACCAAGCATAAAGTACTGTATTATTTTGCTCTATGGATAAAACATTGTATAATAATAATTATCATACCCGTGTATCATACTAAGCATTATTTTAATATTTTTAATAACCCCTGCAGGTTTAAGTAAACAACGATAATTCGATAAATTATAAGTGAACCATAAGGCAGACACTCAATTATTGATTACTGGGATTATTCTTCGTCTTTGAACTTATTGAAATTTGAAATGTTATGAAAAGTTAATTTTATTAAGTAAATTACAGGTCAGTTAACAAGAGCTGGCACGATGTTGACATTTAAACATTGCGCTTGTGTAGTGTCTGTGAATGTCTGCCCGTCTCTCTCGCGCGCGGTCTATCTTATGAACGAGAAGGGGACACTTATTGTTTTTCTTATGCTACTGTTTATAAATACAGCGTGATGTTACAAATCGGTAACGTGTGATCGGCGCGCGGCCAGCGTTCGGAACCGTACGATAATTATCGTACACATACGATAATTTTGTGCGTACATCGGTACATGTACGATAGCATATTATTATCGTACGCAGATTATACCATAATTTTTATCATGATGCAAACATATTATATTTTTAAACATACTGTATAGTGAAATTGCATAAGTGTGAGCACTGTGAACGTGCCAGCTTTAGTTAACTGAGCTATACTCTCTCTAGTAAAAACTCAAACAGTTTCCTAAAAATGTATAGTAAAAATTGTAAAATTGAAATGTTTTTAAATTTAAGTACCAGCTGTCATAATAAAAATATCATAAACTATTATAAACTATGATATTCTTTAATAAAACATCATTGATTATAAAATATATCCCTGTCCCCCTCACACTGAATGTGTGTGTGTGAGTATTTTCAGTTGGAAACGGATCACATGTAGACACTGACCTCCATTAACCTCTTGAACCCCACCTGCACCTTAACGTGCCACCCGTAAAAATACCTCTGTGTACCACCGGCACGTTAATGAGCCGCCTGATACACTCGACCTCACGCAGTTTTTTAACTTATTTCAATGAATATAAGAATTAATTTCGTTTGTTCGATGCATTATTTTTAAGAGTATGAACTCTTAAAAATAATGCATGAGCTACAAAATGTATGTGTTACGGGTAATGCTAGAAGGTGGAGTAAACCTAGGTTTACCCGGGTTGACTTAGTATTACCCAAGTCTTTTGGGTAAAGTCCGAATAATCTATATATATATATATAAATGGATTTTCAAATGTGTTAGTCGCGCTAAAATTCGAAAACGGCTGAACGGATTGGGCTGATTTAAGTCTTAAAATATTCGTAGAAGTCCAGGGAAGGTTTTAAAGTGACACGAAGTTCACCGGGACAGCTAGTAAGAAAAATAAATTTTAACTTGGGGTTTACCCATGCCCACCTAGGTCTACCCAACTCTGGCTGGGTAATGTTAAAAATTTGTCCAATGAATTACAAAAATAAATATCCAAAGATATATTATTTAAATAACATACAAAGGCAAACGTAATTTCTCGAAGAACATAAACTTAATAACTTCAATGGTAAAAACTAATTAGCGGTTGTTGTAATTAAAATTGAAATTATTTATTTGAGCAAGATAAACTGTTGTGACATTTTGAATTGCAACAGTTTTCTGCAAATTTGCATGAACACTTCTTGTAGCACATTTTGTTTTGCAATTACACCTTTTATAACCCTGGCCTCCTGAAAACGACTGTCATTTGCAAGCTGTCGTAAACTTTTTTTTTCGGGTGATATATTATGTTTATTATGACAAACGGAAAACTGATTCCTTGAGAACATTTCCTCAATAGTAGCGGGGGAACGCGGGCCCCCGACCCCGAGTTTTATGCCACAAGCTCGAAAATTACGCAACACCTAACATTACCAGCCAGAGTTGGGTAGACCTAGGTGAGTATGGGTAAACCCCGAATTAAAATTTATTTTTTTTATTATTCGGACTTTACCCAAAAGACTTGGGTAATACTAAGTCAACCCGGGTAAACCTAATTTCGATATCCCGGTATTCGAGAGGTTAAACAAGTACGCTGGACCTATGATACCCTTTGAAATAACAGCTGTTTTGTGCCCATTTGAAGCGGAATCAGCGCCCCAATGTGGGGGAAGAGAACTAAATCTGACGAGCTGGGTATCTTATGTCCAGCGTACTTGTATAATGGAGGTCAGTGTATGTAGATAAAACACTCTTAGGACCTGCAAAGTTGAGCATTGCTAAAATTTATTATTCGATATGCTATCTGTTTTTACTAGAGATAGTTATGATTGAAGGGCAAAAGGTTTTTAGAATTAAATTATAACAAAGTATTGATAGTATCACATTTCAATATTCATAGCTTAATCAGTATGTGAAATTTTGGATTTAAGGCAACTGTTTTGTGATGAAAAAATATTTTTAATTTTTTCTCCTGCATTTAAACTATAAATTTTACTAACTTTACAGATAATTTTGAAGGAAACAAAAGATTGAGTAGAGAGACAAAAAAACTTTAATGATTGCAATCTATGATATAATATCATAAAAAAAAAAGGATTGCAATATAAAATAAAGAATTCTATTTCTCAACCAAGGCAAGATTGTAGAATAACTAAGTACACTGTAAACCAAGATTAAGATTTAAGACAAACATTTTGTGTTGAGAAAAATGCAAGCATAATGAATACTCTTATCTGAAAAAAGAATACCTTTGGATAGCCCCTGTGTAATAAATAATATAGTAAATCAACTCATCCGCCCGAGAATGTTAGTGAAAATCACCACAGCACACATGAAAATTCCCAGAGTCGTCAGAATTTGGTTAGTTTGTGCAGCTGGTGGTTCAACCTTCTTGTCATCATCCAAATCTTGATGGACCACTGACAGAGCTTTGGTTATTTCTGCATCGGACTTGGCGCTATTTTGTGAAGCAGACACAATCAATCTCTTCAGCTCTCGGATTTGTGTTTCAGTGACATGCTGCTGATGATTTATGTGCTCTGTAAAATTTGACTTTCATAAGTAATTGTACAGTTGCAAATAATAATTATTATATTATAAAATGTGTCCCGACACCGGTGTCCAATCCTATAATGTCATGATGTATGGCATGTTTCATTGACAAATTGGCTCTAAGTTCTTTTTCTCCAACTTTTGAAGATTTTTTTTTTCTCTGGCTCTCATACTATTAATCTGACCAATACTTTATAAAAAAAAAACATTATAACTTCTAAAGTCTAAACTATCTGACTTAGAGCATAGAAGTAATTTATTAAAGACTATACCCGCCCCGGCTTCGCACGGGTATAAAATATACAGTGTCCGACCGAAAGTCATTTTTCAGCCGAAACCGAACTTTTGGCCTTGCTCTCAGTTTCGGCCGAAACCGAAACTGAAACTTGATAAAACATTTAAAATGACGATTATTACTGAAAACTGTTCTGTAACATTTGTCAACACTTAAGAAAAAGTGCCAAATTGGATTTTTTTAATTTTGTGACATTTGTTAAATTTCCTAGAAACTTTTCAGTATCATTTTCCGTTTTTTTATACGATTCTAAGTTTTATTGCATTAGAACGAAGGGTAACCTTAAAAATATGAGCAGAATTTATTTCAAGACATTAATTACTATTGAAAAAAAATCAATTGCAGTCATATTCTTCTCACAGACCGCGGTTGAAGTTCAAAACGAAATTACTTAGTAAACTTGCAATTTGACAGAACTACAAACAGAATTAGAAAGAAAAAATATATAAATTAGGTTTAAAATTTGATATTTTTGTATTTAGGTGATAGCTCTTGTAGCATGCCTCTTTCATAAGTACGTGAGATATGAGGCACCCATATTTTTTTTTTGTTTTTAATTGGAAGTTTAAAATTTGTTTCAAAGGCTTGATAAATCATTTTGTTTGTCGGTGCAAGTAATTTTTTCGCTATTACTTTAATAAATTTTCCGCAAATACAGCAAAAACTTTTTACGACCATTTTACAAATTTGGCAAAATTCCCGTTCCAACTCTAATATCCCCAAACCCCTTTATCTTGGTCACGACGAGAGTCTGAGAATTTTTTAAATCTTAAATTTTTATTTATCTTCGCCTAGAGCTAGACTATAAAAGCATACTTTCGTTTTTTTTTGTAATTTATATTTCTGGTTAATTTTCAATGCAAATAATCGGACAATAGTCATTAAGTAACAGGCACAAGAAAAAATATTTTTGTCGGCTTGTGTAATGAGGGCCGCAAGTGTGAAGCTTAGAGAAAAGTGGAATAGATACGATTCTAGCAGAGTGTGAACGGTCTGTGAGACTGCGTGTCCATAGTTAAAGGTTAATTATTTTAAATATAAATAAAACGCGTGGTAAAAGGAAAAGAATGAGGCGAGATGATTGACTAAATAAATCTCGCAAGCTTTATCCTCCTATTATCTCATAGTTAAACAACATTATTTAGTTAACAAAGTTCACACACAATTGAATCAATTTATTTTATTTATTTAATCCTTTGTTTGGGAAACATTGTTAAAATAAGAACAGAACATAGCACGTAATTCACCAACGTGCGTTTGTCGTTTAGAAATAAAATTTAAACCTCTCATGTTCGATAAGAATAAGTTTAGACAACTACAAATAATAAAAACTAAATTTGATGAAAATAAAACGAAGTATTAAGAAAAACAAAATAAATACTCAGTAATTTGGCAGTATTTTGCAAAACATAACCTCAAAACAAGATTAAAATATGGACGGTGGCGAGATGAACCGGGGTCTCGCCGGCGAGCAAGCACGAGTTTACCGAACGACACACGAACACTAGAGTTTCGGCAGGGCCGAAAGTTTCGGCTATATTTTGGCCGAAACCGAAACTAAAGCCGAAACTGAATTTTTTGGCCGAAACTGGCCGAAACCGAAACCGAAAGTTCGGTCGGTCACTAAAAATATCTAATATAGCCTATGTTACTCACTGAAAAAATGATTGTAGTTTTGATTTTAGTACTACCCGTGGCCTGCATTAATGGCCGGTAGCGCCGCAAAAGCTACGTCCCGCAATTTTTAAATCTGTAATATCTTCGAAAATAGGTATTAATTTAAATCATACGCTGTAAAGGGCCATATAGATCTATAATCTATATTATGAAATCAACAATGCATTTAAAGTATTTAATTGAATAAGGATTAATGCAGTATTGGTTGAAATCGCTTCGAAAATAAGCCATTATTTGTTGTAAAAAGTAGGTAAATGACAAAAAATGTTATTGTGGGATATCCATAAAAGGTAGACATATTATACCATCGCAAAGTTTTCTGTAGACCTTTTCATTGTGTACAATAGTAATTACTTTGATAAATCTCGTGCCTGCGTTTGCAATGTAAGAGAAAAAAAAATGTAATTAAATTTACGACATCAGATTTTCTAATCTGATGTCGTAAAAATAACAGTATTTCTCCACTATTTAATGATTGTTATTATACTTGTAAGACTTTCTTTTTTATTCACTTTATCTTTTAAAGAAAACCGCATTAAAATTCGTTGCGTAGTTTCAAAGATTAAAGGGAACAAAGGGACATGATAAGACTGTGAGGGAGAAAAAAAATTGAGAGCCAATTTGTTGATAAAATATGCCATACATCATGACATTTAAATGATTGGACACCGGTGTCAGGACACATTGTATAAACAAGAATAGGACATTAATGGCAAGATGGCGACGACGGACGTAAGGAATTAGACCTCAAAGTTATTATGTTCTTGCATCTTACCCTATGGTCCACTGTTGTTATTTATTTATGTATCTTCTAAAATTATAAATTAATAACTGTTACCTGTATTACTTACCAATTAATGAAGCAGTTTTGCTGACTAGTGTCTCAACATTATCTTTCATTTCATTCAAGTTTTGTGCAAGTTGTTCCTATAAAAATAAAGAATATTTTCAATGCGTCAAAATAAGACGGTAAAATAATATTATGTACATAATATAATATAAAAAAATAAGATAAAGCAGTGGAATGATAAGCAGATCTTTTTATCTTACAATCAAAACATAAAGTAACCTGATAAGCAAATTCTGTTTTCATGGCCTCTGTAATATCAGCTCTGCTGGCCGTCCCTCCCCCCGCTATAGTGTACAGCACACTGGCACTGCGGGCCATCTGCTGCTCCATCAGGTCACGAAACTCGGCCATTTTGAGACGATTGTTTATTGTTGAACCAGCTATGCCGAGAACTGTGCCTGTAATAATTATTCAGTATGAGCTTCAACATTATTACTACAAAATTTCTGTTACTAAATTTTTTGTTTATTATAAATAAAAGATATTGTAAATTATATGAAAGTACACTAGCATACGTTGATTGCATTACCTAGTATAGAGGCAACAATGTACCAGTACTTGTTCCTCTCAGCATGGGCCCGTTCTCGTTCATGACCGAGTTTCACCGCAGCTGACATGGTGGCAAATAGTTCCCTCTCCTCACGCTCAGCGTCAGAAAATAATGTACGCAGGGCGCGCTCTTGGATTATCAACTAAAAATGTTGTGCAATCAATTTTTATTGTAAGACTAAATAAGCCACAATATTATATACAGTGCTCCCAAAGTGATAATGCACATAGAAATTTTCGTCATTGTTCAGCAACGATTGTTTTTCCTGAGCGTCGGAAGAAAACCTTTTATTGCGCATGTCCAAATCATGTCATGCCATGGCAACGCCAACTGTTTAAGCAACTTGTTGGTGGCGTTGCCATGGCATAACATGATTTGGACATGCACAATAAAAGGTTTTGTGGCGCATGCGCCAAAAATAGAGACAATTAATATGATATTTACTTCTACTTGTTTCGCACAAGGTGCAAAATTACAAAAGCATTAATTGGGGCTCTTACGTTTAATAGATTCGGGTGTTTCCATGATTACGACAATTTTAGAAGATTTGCATGCACATTATTAATTTATAATACTGTAATAAGTCCATTTACATATTTTAAACACTACCTTGTGTTCCTCTGTGCAGAGCTGTAGATATTTTTCGTCCCCTTTCATAATGTTCTGCATCTCCGCATGTAACTCCTTCAGCCTGGCTTCAATTGATGCAAGTTCTTTACCAAGATCACGTCTTTTGTCTTGGGCAGTAATAAATCGCTCCTGTAATCATTAGGAAAAAAAAACTACACATTTGCAATGAATCGGTGATTGCGAGATGTAAAATTATGTACAACACTCAAATACCTGGGCTTCAACTACTGTGTTTTGTATGGCCATAATTTCTTCGATGCCAGTAAATTTTTCATATCTGGATACCAACTCTTTCACTTTGTTTGTGATACCCTCATGCTTGAACTTCTCGGCGATCTCATTGACTCTAGTGGCTGGAACAAACTTGGTGATCAGCTGGTCGACTTTTTCCCGGCTGTTTGTTCTAAATGCGGGGTACTGTATTTTGTCTTTTACTCTTTGGAAAAACTGCCGGAAGCGTTCACCCATTTTTCATGCCTTAATTGGTTTCATTACTGGTACATACACATCTTCATTCTATAAATTATGATATCATTTTCCCAACCGAGTCCACTTAGGTCATTCTTGTTTTGACTTTTGACTGGAAATTCAAGAGCTGTCAATTCGACAATGACTTTTTTTTTTTAACCGACTTCCAAAAAACGAGGAGGTTATATGTTCGGCTGTGGATATATATTTTTTTTTGTATGTTCAACGATTACTCCACCGTTCGTGAACCGATTTTCGAAATTTTTGTTTCGTTGTATTAGGTTTCACTCCAATTTGGTACCATGTTCACAAAAGTTTTTTGTTTTTTTTTTTTTTTAATAATAATAATATTCAGTATTCATAATGGTGAGTTACAAATCGTTAGCGCTACTTAAAAACTAAATACAAATGATTAAAGTGTTGCCTGAACTAGGATTTCCTGTGTTTCAGGCGAAAACTAAGGCTTAATTCTAAAACAAATATTAGAATACAAACTATACTATGCCTTAAAGTTAAAGATTAACTTAGATATTATACTAACTATAATAATGATTTTAATGACCTATATTAACATGTTATTATTACACAATATTATACTTAATCTTATTTTAGTAATGTTATTTTATTGCAAAACCACTAAAAGTTTCTCTGTTTCCTCATAACTCATACTTTGAAGGTAATTTTTAAGGTTTCTTTTACAAATAAAGTAATTAGCAGCATATATATTTAGCACGGCATTTATGTGGTACACGTAAAGTGGTGACTTGATGATGGGATCCAGGAGTAATCGAGGGGACTCCTCGAAATTTATATGGAAACATATGGTGATTTTGGTTTTATGTGAAGTGTACTAAGAATATGCTACCAAAAAGTCAAATATTGGGTCAAGGTATACCATGGTTTCGAAGATGCTGAGAGAACTGACTCTTTATAGATACACGTTTGGGAGCTTCGGCGTTGTTTTAAGAACATAAAGCATATGCTACCATGCAATTCAAATTCATCATCATCATCATCATCATCATTACCACGTCGTGTTAAGGTCACCAATGTCTCATGGCACAAAATAGATAATAGTACAAGGCATAGGTATGGGTACAATAATAATAATTATATACATAACAACACCAATTATAGGCTGTTTATTATACACGGTGGTCGGCACCGCAGAGGCAACGGCGTCGCCGCGCGCCGCCGCGCGAGCGTAAACATCGTATTCAAGTTCTAACCGGAATGTCAGGGCATGCGGCATGCCGCGCTGCGAGCATTTTTCAGCACGTGTTCACTTAGATTTTTTAAAATGTATTGTTTAAATGTATCTATCTACCTGATATTTGGGCCTTGGGGTATGCCGTATGACTCTTAACACTCTTAACAAATTGTAATAAGATACGTAGAATATACGCAGTACCACCGACGACCACTTATAAATTCGCGGACTATGACGGAGGTCAACTTAATAACAACCAGATCAATTACCACTCAATATTATGATTTATGTTGTCAAATCAATGCTCACTGCTCACACAAAGCGGGCTCACTGTTGAGTTGTCAGTTGCTTACAAACTTTCAACAACACGACAGAAACCTACCTACCTATATAAAACTTCTACGTACAAGCGATAGCGCGACACAGGAGCGCCTCAGTGACATCTAGTGAAGACAATATGAAACTATTTTTTTATACAATTTGAATTGGCACTAACAGTTTACCTACTAGGTAACTACAAAGAGTGAAATTATTATTTTTAACAAAAAATTAAAACCGACTTCCAAGGTAAAAACAATATTAATAGCATCCTTATAATATGAACTAAAAAGTAGCCTTTAGCCCGAATTCGGCTAAACCTCAACTATTTCTGTACTCAATCTTCATAATTTTGAAGTCGGTGCCAGAAACCTGTCAAAGAAAATATAAAGATTCAGCTATATCTGGTACCTAACCGTTCACGCATAAACCAGTTTATCAGTAGACGCTAAACTAGTTTACCCGTTCATGACTAATAAACAGTTTAATAAAACGGTTCGTTCATTCAACGCCCATCTCTATAATTGTTCATGTATCATGAATCATGCGGTACACACGCAGTAACGTAGATTTCATGGTAAAAACTACAGCCACCCACGATTAACATTAAATAAGTAATTGATTTTAAAATAAAGGACCGTAGATTTTAATAATAAAATTACTTACCGATGATAAGAAACGTGGACACTATTTATACCAACGTTTCTATTCGAATTTCCACAGCCCAATACGCCACAACTAGGCATTTTTACAGTGATGCCAGATTGGGGGGAATCCCCCCAAATTTGGGAGATTTTCTAGGTGATGGGGGACAATTGGGGGGAAAAAATATTGGGGGGGATTGTTGGAGGAAAAAATTTAAGCTTGGGGGGTTTTCTGGGGATTCGGGAGTTTTAATTAAGACCGATAATCTTGAAAAAACTCGATAAAATACCTGTATTGCAAATAAATATTTCATTTTAAATAAATTATTACACGTTATATAATTAGCTTGGGCGTGGCTTGGGCTATATGTATGTACGGAATCGTTGAGCATGATTTTTACCTCCCGCCAGTAGTCTAATAAATTCGAAACTTTACATACGTACTGCCAAATGCCAATGCAATAATTTTAGTTTTTTCAAACTATTATGTATTTATATCAGAATTAAAGAAAAACTTGGGTTAAAAATTATACATATTATAGTCTGTCAAAAAAGTAAAGAAATTAAAAAGTGGCAACATCGTAGTGTCATCCCTTTTTTCTTGATTGATTTGAAAGGGATGACAATAAGATGTTGCCACTTTTTTAATTTCTTCACTTTCTTGACAGACTATACTTCCGTTCATCATTTCCACTTGTTAATTTTGTACTTATTACCTATTAATTAATAAAACTTGTTATGATTTTTGGGGGTTTTTTTCTTGAAAATCCGAATTTTGGTGAATAATGAATTAAAAAAATATATTTTATAACTTTTGGGGGGATTTTTCTTTAAATCCCGTATTTTGGGGGGATTTCGGGTAACACTTGGGGAGAAACCAAGATGACCGTCTGGCAACACTGCATTTTTAGAATTCCGATTAGACTTGCTCTTTTTGGCGGGAAGAGGAAGGCGCCTTTTTTGAACAACAATTTGGAAAAATCGTATTTAATAGTTTTTATACATTAAAAATACTTTAAAAGTAGATAATATGCAGGACGAGAGCGACGGAGATGATCCGAACTATAAATCTTCGTCATCTAAGAAAAGGAAAATAGATGAAATCTCAGGCGATAAGTACAAACCCTTTACTAAGCCTTCGTATTCTAGAACATATCCTGACAATAATTGCAGCGGAGAATTTATTGTCTTCGTCGAACATTGTAATAAGGATACAAAAATAGGAAACATGAACCCCCTTAGCCTTTCGAAAATTTTCAAAAACGCAAAAGGAGTTTATGAAAGAGCTAGAATAAGCGCCCGCAAAATAAAAATAACTTTCAAACAAGCGGCATTAGCTAATGATTTCCTCAATGCATCATTTATTCAAGAAAACAATCTAAGAGCATATACCCCAGCAGCCTCTGTGGAAAGGGTTGGGGTAGTTAGGTACATTCCTAAGGAAATTAGTAATACGGATTTATTTGAAAAAATAAGTAGCGATATTGACATAATTGGTATACGTAGATTTATGAAAAAAGAAAATAATACATTTGTTCCGTTAAATACTATTACTGTTACTTTTTCTGGCACTGTATTACCACAATACATTTTCTTAGATGGATGGAGATATAAGGTTCATAATTATATACCTCCAGTTCTACAATGTTTTAAATGCTTACTTTTCAATCACTCTACAAAATATTGTTTTAATGAACAAGCATGTTCTAAATGTGCAGAGAATCATTCCTATAAAGAATGTACATCAGAAGTTTTAAAATGTAAAAACTGTGGAGGTAATCACCTAGCTATTTCTAAGGAGTGCCCAATTAAGGCTTCTAAAATGAAGAAAAACATATCTTTGAGAAATAATAATTCTACTTATGCAGACATAACAAATAATTTAACATCTTTCCCACCTCTGACAAAAACTAAACCTCAAAATGTTAAAATTGTTCCAGAAAAGATATCAGCCCAGGACATTATTAATAATCAAAAAAATTTAGAAGCCATAATAAGCACTATTGTAAGTATAGGAAATTCTAATGAGATTAAGACTACAACACATATTAAAGAAACATTCATTAAAAACTTTAATAAGTAATGGATAGTATTAATACTGTATAGCATAACATCCAGAGTTTAAATAATAAAAAACCTTTACTTCAATCACTCTTAATAGATAAAGAAATGGATATTAGCTTTATTAAATGAAATATGGCTGAAAACTTCAAGTCCTCTGATTCATTTCCCTGGGTATAATTTCATTTTTAAAAATGCTTCAAATGGACACGGAGGAGTGGCAATAATTATTAGGAATTCTATAAAGTATGTGCAGCATCCGACTCCAAATTATCAAGATATACAGACTATTGCTATAACCATAGAAACAGGTATAGGTTCCATTAAAATCCTTTGCATTTACAGTCCACCTAGAAACAAAATTAATATAACAAAATTAAAAAGAATAATTAACAATCTTCCTAAACCTATTATCATATCGGGTGATTGTAACGCCCATCACATAGCTTTTGGTTGTACAATAAATAATACAAGAGGACGAGACTTGTATGAAGTTATAGATGAATATAATTTATGTATTTTAAATACAGGTTGTGCTACTACAGTAGGCAGACCAAACAATAACACTTCTGCAATTATTGATGTTACACTAGTGAGCCCAGAGCTGTCGGTGAGGATCCGTTGGGAAGTTATCACTTTCCAATTATTACAAAACTTAATACTTCTCCTATGCAATATGACATAAATAAAAATGTAAATAAGTATTTATTCAAAAAAGCTAACTGGGATAAGTTCTTTAATATGTCAAATGATTTATTTCAAGATTTTGAATATAATTTACAAAATCCTTTAGAAAGTTATAATCATTTCTGTGATCTACTAAACACTTTAAGAGATGAATGTGTTCCAAAAATTATAATAACTAATTCATCTAAAAAATTTAAAAAAAGGGTACCTGCTCCGTGGTGGAATGATATTTGTGATAGGGCTGTAAAGGATTGTAGAGAAGCTTTGGAAAAATATAGAAGTAATATAAGTATGGAAAATTATATAAATTATAAGAGATTAGATGCACTCAAAAAAAGGATTATAAAAGAGGAAAAGAGAAAAAGTTGGCAAAATTTATGCTCTACATTTAATAGATATTTGGATTTGGTCACAAATATTTGGAATTTTATCAAAAAATATAAGCGTGTAGATTCTAGCATAAATAGTAAATGTGATAGTTTTGTACCAGAATTTTTAGACAAATTTACAAATGATGAAGTATGTGACAGTTCATTAGAAGACATATTTAAAAGTAATAATGATAGTGAATATTTCAACTTTTTCATGAAAGATTTTAGCTGGGATGAATTTTATAGTTCCTTAATGTCAAGAAGAGATTCTACTCCTGGACTGGATAATTTTCCATATTTAATGATTAAAAATTTACACAAAAACGCACAAGCAGTTCTTCTTAATATCTACAATCACTTATGGTCCAAACAAGTTGTTCCCGACGAGTGGAAAACTCAGTGTGTTTTGCCCATTCTGAAAAAAGATAAGCCAATCCATGATCATAATTCTTACCGTCCAATATCACTCACTTCATGCATAGGAAAAGTTTTTGAAAATATGATAAAAGTTAGGTTAGACTACTTTACAGAAACTAATTCAATATTACCAGATTTTCAGTTAGGTTTCCGTAAAGGAAAAAGTACAGTTGACGGCTTTGTTTCATTTCTTAATGATATTAATTCTTTAATGGCTCATTCAAATGCAATTTGTGTATTTTTAGATGTGCAAGGAGCATACGATAATGTTAATTTGTCTGTACTTATTAAGGTTTTAAGTGAATTGGGCATTCCTGGTAGATTTTAAAATTGGATATATAGATTCTTGAATCACCGTCTTGTCTATGTGAAATTTAATGATATACTACATGGTCCAAAATTTGCACATAAAGGCTTAATGCAAGGAGCGATATTGTCTCCAATCCTGTATAATTTATATACATCACAAATTTGTAAATATGTAAAAGTATTAGGTGTTAATGTTCTACAATATGCTGATGATATTGTTATATATGTATTAATCGTCTACTACGCTCGGCCAATTGTAATATTAATTTAGCTCTTAAGCAACTGTTAAATTATTACAATAACAAACTAAAACTAAATATTAATTCTTCAAAAAGTTCAGTTATGACTTTTGGTAAAAGTCAATGTAATCTTCAAGTTAAATGTAATAATGAAATAATCTCAATTAGTAAATGAACATACATTTCTAGGTATAGTTTTAGATAACCAACTCAAATTTAATAAACATATAGATTATATATGTAATAAGGCTTACCAGCGACTCAGCATATTGAGATGTTTAGCAGGAGTTTTTTGGGGTGCTGATCCAAAAATTCTCTCAATGTTGTATACCGTCGATATGCTATTCGTTTTTCTTGATTTGTTCTTGAAGATTATATTTGAACTACCACGCGTACTACAAAATATTTTTTCTTTTACTAAATCACTTCACGTGTTTATCATTATTATTTATAAAATATCCATAGTTTTATACTTTCCGTACTAATAATTATTATTAATGTCTGTCTCTCTGTCTGTCTGGCACAACGTAGTAGCGGACATCAACTAGTTGTATTATATTTGAATTAATATTAATTAAAATAAAACTATATTTTTATTATTTATTGAGATTTACTTTACTTATACATATATTAAAAAAAACAACAACAAACAACAACACTTTGCGCCAGACAGACAGACAGATAATATTAGTACGGATAGTATGGAACTATGGATATTTTATGAATAATATAATGACAAGCACGTTATGCAGTGATTTAGTAAAAGAAAAAATATTTTTTAGTATGCGTGGTAATTCAAATATAATCTTCTATACCCATAGATGATTAATCAATCAAGAGCAAATCAAGAAAAATTAATAGCATACTAGCCACGACACGAATTTCGCGTTATGGCCTTTTGTGATTGCGAACGCGTCGTGGCTGTTTCACTGTGACCACAACGCGTCGTGAGCTATTTTTTCGCTCACTGAGCGATTTCGGTCTTTGGGCGTAACATATATACAAGAATTGCTCGTTTAAAGATATAAGATTTTATTTGAATAAATTGTTAGTAAATCTATATTAAAATCTTCTGAACCGAACAATTTTGTTTCTTAATATTTATTTCCAAAGATATAAAAAAAAACATGAAATGAAAAAAAAAAGAGTAAATTTACTACAAAATATTTAAATACTATTTATTTATATATTAATAATATTTTTTAGAGTTGAAATATTTTGTAGTAAATTTAATATTTATTTATATATTTTTAGTGTTTTACTCTATTTTTTAGTGTTTAAATATTTTGAAGTTAATTTTTGTACAAGAACCTAGGTAATTACTATTTTAAGCTGAAAAATAACTCAAACATGTTAAATATTTTCGTATGAGAAAATGATTTTGGTATTACGTATGTATGAGAATTTCGAGGGTGACCCGGGCTCGAAAATCGTTTATCGGGTCAGTTATAAGTATTTATATAATAAGTTAATAGTTCAAAGCTGCTGTAATGCGCAAGGATAGCCTTCTCTACGAGAACCTTTGTCTTTGCGTTAGGTGTTAAGATGATACACCTCTTGATTGTCTATTTAAATAGTCATTAGGCCTTAGTTTGATGTACTTTTTTAATCATTAATAAAATACTAGCTATTTGACTAGTATTTGACCAAGCTTTTCTCGGTATTCGATAACACACGAATAAAATGACGTTTTCTAAAAATGATTCCTAGCTAGATCGGTTTATCGCCCCCGAAACCCCCTATATATACTAAATTTCATGAAAATCGTTGGAGCCGATTCCGAGATTCCAATTATATATATATTGCTCGTTTAAAGATATAAGATACTAATAAACATTACAATTTGTAATTTCCATGTACGTTTTACCTCCATTTTTACACGTATTTTCCCATTAATTGACTAACGAGCTTGCAAAATGCCGATTGCCAGCAGCGCTTACTCACTTTACCTCAACCACATAGTACCTACTGGCCTACTGGGTAGTCGACCCTGTCCTTATCCCAATGATATAATTTTATAATTGACAGGTGTTAGCCTCGCCGTATACCTGGGCAATATTTATTAAGTGATTTATCCTTTTCACGAAGATTTCTATTATGCAGCACAGTAATTTACTGTTATGTAATTATTACGTATACAATTACAATAATTGTGTAATATGGATAGGAAATAGTTGGCGACCGTGTGGTGCTGGAAGTTAGAAGGTGGAGCTCAAGGGAGGCGTCACCTCGGTACTTTGAACTTTGAGTCCTGCTGACATTGATATTAAATTGTTGAGTTATGAGTATTAATAATCCCGATGCGCGGTTATTAATTCAAAACGCGATTATTTTAGCAGAAACATTTTTAGGCACTATAGTACCTACCATTATAGAGCAAAAATAGTGTTTTTAGTATGGGATTATTTTTATTTCATTTTAGAAAAAACCAAGTGCCTACCTGTTGCCATTATTCATATATAAAGATAAAAGAAGGCCGAAAAAATCACGTTTCTTGTATGGGAGCCCCCCTTAAATTATATTAATTTTATTTTGTTTTTTAGTATTTGTTGATATAGTGGCAACAGATATACAATCTGTGAAATCTTCAGAAGTCTAGCTATAGCGGTTCTTGAGATACAGCCTGGAGACAGACAGATGGACAGACATCGAAGTCTCAGTAATACGGTCCCATTTTTACCCTTTGGGTACGGAACCCTAAAAAAGGCTAAGGGCTGGCGGCGGTACGTTTGATAAAATGGGCAAAATAACGTAGAATTACCTGTGAAAAGATAATGTGACGCATTACCTACTATGGACCAAGAGCCCGCGAGGGCCAGATCTTCCTTCGTTTCGTTAAGCTGAAAGTTTCCATGTTTGTGACGTTTACAGAAGTAAGAACGACCAGGAACTATGGAGTTTCGGTCGCGGTTTCTTTAGGAGGTTTCCAGTTCTGAAGATCTACCTGACCATCGAGAAGGAATAAAGCTCAATTTCATAGCTTATATTCTTCGCGATAAGTGCGGGAATCTAGTCTTCCTGCAGTGAAGGACATTTTTGACAGTTGCTTCCCTCCCTTAAACTTTCTTTAAGTTAGACTTTGAGGGTGTCTAGCAGTGGGAAGCAACTGTCAAAAATGTCCGGCACTGGAAGACGAGATTCTTCCACTTACCGCGAAGAATATAAGCTATGAAATTGAGCTTTACTATTTCTCGAAGATCAGGTAGACCTTCAAAGCTGGATAGTGGAAAGTAACTGCAACTGGTCGTTCTTACCCCTGTAACGGTCACAAACAGGTGAACTTTCAGCTTTACGAAACGAAGAAAGGTCTGGCCCTCGCGGGCTCTTACTTTACTAGATAACACCCGCAAATACGTACTCACGACAAAATTCGTACCATACATTTTCCAAGATAAAAAGTTTCCTATGGCCTCTCCCGGGACTCAAAGTATCCCCGTACCAAACTGCAAAATCGGTTCAGCGGTTTGGGCGTGAAGAGGTAGCAGACAGACATACACACTTTCGTATCAATAATATTAGTATGGATAATATGCAGTTATGTATTTATTAAGTT
The DNA here is from genome assembly GCA_905333045.1 of Lysandra bellargus. Classification (NCBI taxonomy): domain Eukaryota; kingdom Metazoa; phylum Arthropoda; class Insecta; order Lepidoptera; family Lycaenidae; genus Lysandra; species Lysandra bellargus. The sequence continues at coordinate 6,424,603 of HG995339.1, forward strand.
CATTCACGTTGCCTTCACCTTGCTTTCACAACATTTCGGGCAATTCCTTTGGACTACACTTCCGAGGTTTTTAACGGGAATTTAACTGCTTCACTTTAATTTGTTTACTACCTGCGTGTATTTTATGATTGCTTCCAATAAAAATTTATCCGTATCACCTATAGTAGGTCCTTTAACTGGTGTTCTACTTATAAAAATCATGCATTTATTATTATATCACTTAGCTGTACGGGGTGAATATCTTGTATTTATCTAAAAATCGACTCAGCGAGTCGGACTCGCGCACGAAGGGTTCCGTAAGACACGGGATCGGCTGGACCGATTTGGGTAATTTTAGTCTTGAAAAGTTGGTGGAAGTTCAGGGAAAGTTTGGGAAAGTTTATATTAGAAGTAAAGTGATACGAATTCTTCGGTTCATGTTTTTTTTATAAATAATAATTAATTATTACTTTTCGGGACTTTGCATAATGTACTTCCGACTATTATAGACTTTTGTAAGGTTTGATTTTCGTCCTAAATATTTTAATATCTACCTATAAAACAGCTTTTACTTCAAATAGGAGAGTTGCTACCTGACGTTAAATTAGTACGTCGATATACTATGTAGATTTTAAGTATATTATGTGTTAAATGATGCATGTGTTTTTTTTTTTTATTACAATAATAATTAGGGTCGTCTATGGGCCAGTTGCCCATATCCTTTGTTTGTCTCATTTACATAATTTTGTCGCGTATCAAGATTGCATTTTCTCTTAATCTACTGTAAGTCCATCACGCCTTGGACCTCCAAGAAGGTCCAATGATGCATGTGTTAAAGTGCGATGATATTCAACCTGATTTTTTGGGTTATTCCACTTTTTAACATATAACCGGTAACCGGGCCTCATTTATTGAATCATGTTATTTTTTTATAAACCAGTTACATGACATGACGTCAAACGCAAAATAACATGTAAATCATAAATCCCCTTGCCTTTGCTTGATTACTGTCGTGAATAGTAGCATTTGAACGACGAAGAGAAGTGCCAAATTGGTCAGAGAGAATCTTATATTTTTAAACGAGCAATTATTCTTGTATATATCTATATCTACACATATAATAAAACTGTAGAAATGAAAATTCTATACATTAAAGATATTCAAAAAATAATAAGCGGGGGGTGTCACTACATCGCTATAGAAGCCAAAAATGTGGTCTGTCTGTCTGTCTGTATGTTTGTTCTACTATCACACGAAATCTACTGATCCGATTTGAATGCGGTTTTCGCAGGTTTGTTTGTCTTCTTCCAACTTAACATGTGTATAAAAAATTATCCCCCCACCCCTCTAAGGGGACAAAAGAAGGGTCAGATTTTGTATCGAACTTTTTTCTTTAACACGAAAACTACCGATCCGATTTGCAAACGGTTTTCGCAGATATATTTGTCTTCTTCCAACTCAACATGTATAAAATCCCCCCCCCCCCCTCTAAGGGGACCAAAGAGGGGGACAGATATTGTATCAAATTTTTTCTTTAATGGACTTACTTCATATTATTATGCGTGTTTTCCAACTTAACATCAAGAGGGTGTGCCAAAATGTTTTCGTTATAGAATCGCCGATGAAAATGTATGGAATTGACATAAGCGTTCGTTAATATGACGTTGACGTTCGACTCGTCTTATGTCAATTCCATACATTTTGATCGACGATTATATAACGAATTAAAACGAATTGAAACGAAAGCATTTTGGCACACCCCCCTGGTGTATACAATTTTTGCCTCCACCCCTCTTAGGGGACAAAAGAGGGGGTAAGATTTTGTATCAACTGATGAAGTAGAAATACTTTAAACGGCAAAACAACATTTGCCGGGACAGCTACTATCTAGTATATGTATATGTTGCTGTCATCTGGTTCAATCTGCGATTCGATTGAATGACTAGCGCATTCATTGAATGACACCATTCAATTGAATGACTCGGCCGAACGTCGATTGAACGATCGTCTCTCAACGTTCAACTAGTTAGCGATTTGTAGCATAGCGTTTTTAAAATAGCGGACATGAAATCAGTCAGGTAATTGAACGTATTTCATTTTCTTCCTACTGCGGCGCTACTAGTCACTAAAACAAATATGACGTCAAACAGCTCGCACAGCTGATAGCACTGTGTTGATATTTTATCGATTACATTTACATTAAAGTGCTTTATTTGTAATAACTAATAAAATAATATGAAAGCGTGGATTTACCTATAACTACCCCGTCAACGGCTACTTGAAAAAAATAGCATCCCATTTAAATGACTTCGCTAAATTACTTTTAGTCAAAACGTTAAACGTTACAGTCAACGTCTTGACGAGTTGTCCTTTAGTCATTCAATTGAATGGTGTCATTCAATGAATGCGCTAGCACAGTATAGCAATATCCCTATATAGGGATATTCAATATTGCTATACTGTGGCGCTAGTCATTCGATCGAATCGCAGATTAAACCAGATGACTGCGACATATATAATTGGAATCTCGGAATCGGCTCCAACGATTTTCATGAAATTTAGTATAAGTAAGTATAGGGGGTTTCGGGGGCGATAAATCGATCTTGCTAGGAATCATTTTTAGAAAATGTAATTTTATTCGTGTTTTATCGAATGTCAATGTATAAAAGATAAAAAAATAAATTATAAATAATTTGGGTTAGTAGTTTAGTTTCTAGATAAGTGGATATATTATATAAAAGAGTCGCATAGCATTCAGCCTAGTACCGCGTAGCAATTAAAATATTATCCTAAGTTTTTAAACTAATTTTTTGCATTTGTTTATCAAAATCATCTTGACTCGTGTAAACGGTGTAATTATTTCCTATACGAAAGAGATTTTCATTATCTTCTGGATGAGATCGATCACCGTCTGGACAAATAGCATATACAACAAATAGATAACATACAACAAACAGTTAATAGGGAACTTTATTATTGTCATGGATATATCTAATATTGGGAACAAATATAATAACCACCAAAAAATGCTCTGATAGTTGATACCCTAAACTTATTTACCAAAAAAATGATACTCAAAACACTAAAAAAAGAAAGTGTAAAATTGCAATACTACCAACTATTTTAGTCACGACTATACTTCAAACGCCAAATATAGTAAACTAGCTGTTGCCCGCGACTTCGTCCGCATTGACTTCAGTTAGTTATAGTTGTTCCCGTACATCGATTGAATAGTTTACGCGCAAATCACAATCCCACATTTTGTGGGAACCCGGAACCGTACATTTTCTGCGACAAAATATATCCTATGTTCTTTCCCGGGACTCAAAGTATCGTTATACCAAATTTCAGCAAAATAGATTGAATAGCTTAGGCGAAAGTCATAAAAGTTTATTGTGCGGGAACCGTACAATTTTTGGGACAAAATGTATCCTATGTCCTTTTCCGGGACTCAAAGTACATATATCTATACCAAATTTCAGCAAAATAGGTCCAGCTGTTTACGCGTGATGTCGTAACACGTAACCAAGGGAAGTATATGGATTCATTTTTATTATTAATGCGGTAACCGTACATTTTTCCGGGACAAAATGTATCCTATGTCCTTTTCCGGGACTCAAAGTACATCTATACCAAATTTCAGCAAAATCGGTCCAGCTGTTTACGCGAATATACGTTCCGCGCGGCTTCGCCCGCGTAAATTAGATATTTACAGACAAATTAGTCTACAAGAAATAGCATATGATCCTTCACGTGCTCTACTCCCTATCTGACCCAAATAACAGAAAAATTGCTCTAGTAGTTTGTAAGATAAGCCCTTTCAAATAATTTCCCCCGTTTTTTCCACATTTTCCTCAATTTCTTCCCTCCTATTAGTTTTGGCGTGATAAAATATAGCTTGTAGCCTTCCTCGATAAATGGGATATCTAACACTGAAAGAATTTTTTAAATCGGACCAGTAGTTCCTGAGATTAGCGCGTTCAAAGAAGCTCTTTCAAATATTTTCCCCCGTTTTTTCCCCATTTTCCTCTATTCCTTCGCTCCTATTAGTTTTAGCGTGATAAAGTATAGCCTATAGCCTTCCCCGATAAATGGACTATCTAACACTGAAAGAATTTTTCAAATCGGACCAGTAGTTCCTGAGATTAGCGCGTTCAAACAAACAAACAAACTAACTAACTAACTAACTAACAAACTCTTCCGCTTTATAATATTAGTATAGACTAGATGATGCCCGCAACTCCGTTGCACCAAAATTAGTTTATCGCGCGGGAACCGTACATTTTTTCGGTATGAAAAGTATCCTATGTCCTTTCCCAGGACTCAAGTTATCTCCATACCAAATTTCAGCAAAATCAGTTCAGTGGTTTGAGCGTGGAGAGGTAACAGACAGACATACAGACAGACAGACACACTTTCGCATTTATAATATTAGTATGGATGATCACCAAATCCTTGTGAGCAAATCAATGAGATATTTCTGTACAAATAAATCACTACGATTGACAAAAAATGTAAGCATATTAACAAAAAAGTATTATAGAGATCAACTACGATAACTTGGCGCGCCCCTCCAAATGACTGTTTCAATGTGTGTAGTCACATCCTTATGAAAGAGTTTGTATGTAGTAAGTATTCAACCAATCACAGTACACGTAATATTTCACTTAATGTCACTCATTACCAATATTTGTTGGTCAACTAATCATAAGTAACCTACCGCGCAAGACAACGCACTTCAAACGTTTTGACAACGCACTTCAAAAGTTTTGAATTTTGGAGGGGCGCGCCATATTATCGTAGTTGATCTCTAACTCCATAATATAAACACACGGGCAAAATTAGAGGAACATAAAATTTTTTTCTTTTGAAAATTATTCGCTGTTTTTTATATATATTTAGTTATTAATTTAATAATTGATGATTAAAAAATAAAACTTATATAAATTTAGGGCATAAAAACGTGTAAAATAGAAAAAATCTGCAAAAATAAAAAATTTAGAAAAATCTTTGAAATTTCAGTAGTGAGTTTTTAAGTTTAATTCTTCATTTTCATTCATTTTTACTTAAGAAATGCCATGTTAAAAGCGTGTAATACCTTCTATGGATCTCAAGAGAGTCTGGATACGCCATTCCATGCTTGCATTTTGATTGTCAATCATTTCCTGTGCGATATTCTTCTACTCCTCCAGTAGCGCCCACTCGAGCTCCTGAACACATTTTGGAGCTGGAGTTTTAACTCGTACCGTTCACCCATTGATGTGCCACACGTCCTCAATCGGATCCACATCCGTAGACCGTGCTGACCTCTCCACCTGGGCTACGCCAGCATAATTTAGGTAATAATGCCCGATTTTTTTACTCTATGGACGCGCATAAAATTGAAGTTACTACCTAAAACTGTGTAAAAGGCACAACATGCAGCTATAGGATGTCTGTGCTATAGCCCTGCACTGTCAAAGTACCATCATTAACAATCATCAGCTCTGTGCGGGCTCCAAATCATATGCCACCCCAAACCATTACGAAGCCTGCATGATAGGCCACTGTTTCCGTTAAGTTTGATGGTCTATAGCGTTCCTTACGATTTATCCAAATTCTTTATCGCCTGTCAACAAAATTTACACAGAATTTGCTCCCATCACTTTACAGCACACGATTTCACTCACTTGACAAATTTTGATGTTTACGCGCAAATCTTAGCCTGGCTCTTTGCTGTCCTGTCTCGAGTTTTGGTACCCTAGCTGGCACCTTTGAGTTTAATTTAACTTCTTTAAGTCTTCTTCCTACTGTACAATCACTTACACATACATTTTGGACCTGTTTCGACAGGTTTCGTCTCTGCAAAGCAGTTTGAGGTCGACCCTTACCCTTACAAAACGGTCATCCTGAACCATTGCCACTCGATATCTGCCTTGTTCTCGTCTCCGAACGTAAGATCCAGTCTCTCTGTAGCGTTGAAAGTTACGATGGACCACGAAAGCCTACACACCTAAGGCCTGACTGACCGAACGGTAGGTGTGACCTTTCTCTATCGCGGTTACAGCTCTAGCTGTCGTAGATGCTGGAAAATCATTAATTTTGTATCTAAGCAATGTGTTCTTCCAAAAACCAAACAATCAAATGAGCTGGCATACTTTGCACCCCGCTAAAAACGCCATTCTTTTCAGAAACACTTACTGCGTCAATCATCGAAAAACTTTTAGTAAGGCATAATTGCAATAAACGGCCATTCTCGGGAGAGCAAAATTTACGTGTCCCGGGCTTGTATACTCTGTAATATTATCTTATTCATGTATGTAATATTTTTAAACGGCAGATAGCATCAGTATCTAGCTACAAACTTAAACACAGGCTTCTAATTTAAGTAATTCAGACTAAATTAATTGAAGTCGTGTTCAAAAACCATGTTTTTCTAACTACCGTAACGTGTCCCCACGCCAACTTGATCTCGAAACTAGCTTGTAATTTTTATAACGTACCTATTTAATTTAATATATTCATGGTTTTAAACGCCTATAAACGTTGGTTATCGCATTGCAAAATATCGACTCAATAGGCCCAGCCTATAAATAGTTATCATGAAATAATCGCTTGTCCGATCAAAAGTCCTAATTACCGTAACACATGCTGTTTTTGGATGCCCATCCAAAAATATCAGGATTTGGCACATTACGAGTGCACGGGTTGCTTTTCCTTAATGTGTGCCATGGCCCATCAGCGTTCCCACGTCGTTAATGTTAGTGTGCCGCCGATAAAGCACGTTAGTATCTAATTACCGTAGCTTTGGTTACAAACTTGTCTAATTACCGTAATCGCTACTTTTCAATTATGTTTAAATTAGATTTTTATTATGTATATTATGTTTATGTTACATAATTTGGCCTACGTACGTTGCCCTAAGCTAGTTTTTGTCAATCGTGTCGTTGTATCGTTACGTAAAACACTACATTTGTCTAAGTACCGTACCCATAAATTTTTAAGTCTCATTATCGAAAAAACTTTAACTAACTGTTTCACGCCACATTTATTATTGTGTTCGTATCTTTCATTTCTTTAATATTTCAATGTGTCTAAGTCAAATCGACGAAGAAAAAAAATGGTTACGGTAATGAGGCAAATAATGCCAAACCGGAGAATGGCCGTAAAAATCTGTTAACTTGCCAGTTTTGTTCAATATTTTATTTCATAAATGAGCTTAGAAACTATAAAAAAGGATTTCACACAGCCCGACCCACTTGAATTCAAGTTGTTTTGCCAGTGTGTGTATGTTATATTAGTTCTTGGTTTTTGTTATTTATTATTTTCCGGTTAGCAATGATTTTTTTTGTTCATTATATTCTTTAATAGGATGGCAAAATGAAAATACTTTGGTTATAATTTTACATTAAAATGCTAATATAATGTTGGAGATCATTGATTAATTTTAGTGATCGTTTACGACTTTTGGTTTAATAATAATTTATTTGGAGTCATATTGTAAAAATTAAATTAAGAAATTAAAAAAATTATTTAATGACTTAAAGTTTTTTTTTTTTTTTTTTTTATTTAACATTTATTGTACACAAGAAACTTATTCTAAAACAATTAACATGGAAAGACGACACAAAGGAACTGCTTTTTCTAAGAAATTTCTTACAGCGGAATTTCTTACATGGTCGGGCCATTGCTAGTCGGAGATAATCAGCGACCTTTAACAGCGCTGTAACAGTACTGTGACCTGGGCGGTAACCGGATTGGAATGGAGAGAGTAATAAATTGAAATAATTCCTAAGTTTAAAGTAATATATTAGTCCATAATTGCTGTCAAGGTGTGTCGGGGGATCGCTAATGTAGATGTTTGATTTCACATAAAATCACGGCGGTCGGCGAACCTTTTACTTGGCGGTCCCCCGAATTTTTTATTTCTTAATTTAATTTTATCGTACTATGCTTTCTAAACTTGTGCAGAATAATTCCTATCAACAGGATCATATCCCAATGAATATCATCTATAAAATATGTCCTCTTGGATGAGGCCGTCAATATGAGCCCAAACATGAAACCTCCACTTTGGGTTCATACGGAGCTCGGCTCCTATAGAATCCAGGTGATGCTGCAACAGTAGCATGCAAAAATGTCTTACTGGTTATCGCAATCAAAATGAGCCTAAACTCGAAACCTCTGCTCAAAGTTGGTGAGGAGTTGGGTATCCTATTGATTACCAGGTGATGCTGCAGCACCAGGTCAACTTTCCAATAATGTGTTACATATATTCATAAGTGTCATGAACCAGAATGCAAAATATAAAACCCATCAAACGACTGCAAGTTGCTAATCGCCCTATCACGAACCAGATAAACCGTGATATTTCAGCAATGAGCAGGCTGATGATGATGAACTATAGCTAAGAACACTCGCGATCATGTCAGCTTTCAAACAAAAAAAACTAGATCAAAATCGGTCCACCCGTTTGGATGCTACGATGCCACAGACCGACAGACAGACAGACACGTCAAACTTATAACACCCCTCTTTTTGGTCGGGGGTTAATAAATATGATAGCGAGATATAAAATCTTTGGTTATAATTTTACATTAAAATGCTAGTATAATGTTGGTTTACTATTTTTGGTCTGTGAAATGTTAATATTTCTGGTGATCAGTTAATTATAAGCCGATAATATTATGCTACTGCAAGCTAAAATTTTCCCAATTTGATTTGAAATATTATATTATAATTGATTCTGTGTCCCACCTTTCCCAGGCGTCGTCGCTGCAATATCAGTGCGCGAAAACCCAAAAAACATAACTCAATAATGATAATAACAGGATCAAATCAAGGCTGAGGTGGTTCGACCAGTAGCAGCCGTTAAGGGCGTTCCCTACGGAGATTCCGTAATTTACCGTATTAATTAGAGGCTTATAAACTTATAATTTGAAAGCTTTTTTTTATTAAATAAGAGGGCAAACGAGCAATCGGGTCACTTGATGGTAAGATGAGGATGGAATGGTAAGGTAAGACACTCGCAACATCAGAAGAGCTGCAGGTGCGTTGCCGGCCTTTTAAGAGGGAATACGCTCTTTTCTTGAAGGTTTGCAGGTCGTATAGGTCCGGAAATACTGCTGGTGACAGTCCGTTCCAGAGTTTTACAGTGTGCGGCAGAAAGTTACGCGAAAAACGCACTGTGGAAGACTGCCACTCATCAAGGTGATGAGGATGGTATGTTTTTCGCGAGGGACGATGGCGAAAAGTTACTGGTGGTACATGATTCCGAACAATTCCTCAGAGCACTTCCCGTGATACAACCGATAGAGGATGCAGAGTGAAGCTACATTTCGGCGTAATTCCAAGGGGTCCAAGCTGTTTGAAATGAAAAGCTATGGCAGTCAACAATTCGAGCGGCCCTTCGTTGGATACGATCCAGAGGGAGCAGTTGGTATTTTGGCGCCCCTGCCCAAAGATGAGAACAATATTCCATATGAGGCCGAACCTGCGCCTTGTAGTGGGCGTAGTAATTGTAGGCGTTGGTCCGGACTGAAGTACTGTCTCGCTAAAAAGTTATAATAAAAATACAGCAATAATCTTCACCATATCAACATTCCTTTCCACGTTTTAAATTTTCTATTTTTGTTTATTATACTAATGTTATCAGCTTTCAAAGTACAACCGATTTATTAAAATTCAACCATACATGCAGCATCTCCTTAGTATTTACAAATTACTGTTATTTGAAACACACGCCAATAGATCGACAATATCATAAACTACATATTCCACGTTTTAATTTTTTTTAGGTCGATTTTAAACTAAGATAAGTAAAAAAATAGGGTTTTGGTGCGATCTCGGCGACGCGGCAAATGTATGGTCAAGGTCGTTTGCTCGGGGGATGGCCTTAAACTATACATATAAATATATTGATAACACAGCGTTAAGTTTTCGCGTGTGCGCCCGCGCCGCTCTACGCATTGTTAATTTCTTCTTATAATATTAATTTTACTAAAATAATATTATATTAAGTATGTGTTTTTAGTTATTTGTGCAACGTTATTTAGTGGTGAGTTCCGTTTAATATTTTAGCTTCTTTATATTTAAATATAGTAAGGTACTTTGAATAATTATTTTATTTGATTTGCACTTGCCGGTATTTACTTCTATAATATTATTGAAGTTGTTGTGATTTATATTATATTCCTGTTCATAGAGACACCTATATTGGGGACAATACTTACTGAGTTCAATCACTGTTCTGTTTTTCTTCTTTTGAAAACTCCGCGCAGAGCCAGAAAACGCTCGACGTAAACAATACCAAAACTTTTAAGGTAAGGTATTGTTTACACGGTATATAACTAACAAAGTATAATATTTAGAGTGTATATTGTTTAATACTTCAGTCGGAATTTCCAGGAATTTTATTGTTGTTTTGTTATTTGTTAGTTGTATTGTTATTGTATTTTATTGTTGTCGCGATCACCGGTGCTCGCGCGGGGTCTGAAGGATTAAACCGTACAATTAATGTAAATTAAAAAATATTTATTATAATAATAATAATCATTTGTTTCGGACAATACATCCATAGGTATTATATAGTTATTAAGTTAGTAACAATTTTTCTTAGACTAAGTAATATTGTTAGTAATGTTTATGCTACATGATTCATGGCTTAAAATAATGTACACTCTAACTTGAAAAACAAGGATGTTTTACAATATTTATTATTAAGGATAAGTCGCGCGTGATTCTGAGGGTTCTGTACAAAACAGCCAAAATATCACTTTTGTATGGGAATAAACAAAAAAGCTAATAAGAACTTTTTGAATAAAAAATTATTTTTTATTCAAAAAGTTCTTATTGGCTTTTAAGTCATGTCAACAACCTTAAGTTTCTGTTTCGCAGAATAAAGAATTATCAATTTGCTCCTTTTTTATAATATTATATCATATATTTGCTCATTATTATTTTCTACAAACCTTTAGTTATAACTAGGTTATAACGAAATTTTAGGAAACGATTTGTCACCTATATGTTCTCTTTTTTAATAATAATAATAATAAAACAGCTATTCAACACACATTCACACCACACTACACTTAAATACATAATATATATGAAACATTAAAGACAACAAAGTAAAGTTCTACAAACAATAAAAGGCAAAAAAAAGAAAAAAATGATAATAATAATAAGGACATAAGAACTTAAAATGAACTTTGCTATACTAGGTCGTAGTAGTGTAAGGCAGTGCGATGCGAATATATCGTCGAAAAGGATTCCACTCAGGCTATGATCACGGTATAGGTTATCCTGTACCGTGATCCCTGGTATTCTGTGGATCCTGAGCAGTTGTCAAGCGACTGACAGACAACAAGCAGTACCCATTAGAAATAAATAAGTAAATAAATACATAGTTACAATAATTAAATAAAATAATGTGCAAAATAATTGTAATATATAATGAATTAAATAAAGTAACATTGAAATTTAAGGCCTGTATTCACTTTGATTAGTGCAAGTGCAAGTGACTAGTAATTGAGGCAGTGGAGTGCAGGTGTGTAGTGCAAGTAGTGTCTAATTCTTGTTTAGTGGCTCTTTAGTAATTTAATTTAGTAAATTCAGTAGTAGCTGTCAACACGAGCGTCCAAGTTTCAAAAATAAAACTGCCATTTTGACATGTCCTTCATTTTTAATATTGGTTTTACTAAAAACGAGCTTTTGCCCGCGGCTTCGCTCGCGTTAAGAAGTATTATTATATACAAACTTTGATCCCCTATTTTCACCCCTTGGAGGTAGAATTGATCAAAATCCTTTTTTAGCGGATGCCTACGTCATAACATCTACCTGCATGCCAAATTTGAGCCCGATCGGTCCAGTGGTTTGGGCTGTGCGTTGATAGATCAACATGTCAGTCAGTCACCTTTGAGTTTTATATATAAAGTATATTTGACCATGAAGTATTTTTATATGTCCTTTCCCAGGACTCAAAGTATCTCCATGCCAAATTTCAGCAAAATCGGTTCTGACTTCTGAGGTATAAACGTGAAGAGGTAACAGACAGACAGACACACGTTCGCATTTATAATATTATTAGTATATTAGTAAGTAATAAGTATGGATTAGTATGGAAGTAATTGAAAGGGTGTCCTTTTGTACTTTTAATAGGTATATTATTTAATAATGATATACTATATCTATGGATGCTTCACACGGCACACCACGTCGGTCTGGCCCATCAAGTTAATATACCTAGCGGAATAATAGTAACAATCTCGAGCTGTCAAACGAAACCAAAATTGGTTTTGTCTGTCTGTCTGTTACCTCTTCACGTTTATACCTCAGAAGTCAGAACCGATTTTGCTAAAATTTGGCATGGAGATACTTTGAGTCCTGGGAAAGGACATATAAAAATACTTCGTGGTCTTTATATATAAAACTCAAAGGTGACTGACTGACATGTTGATCTATCAACGCACAGCCCAAGCCACTGGACCGATCGGGCTGAAATTTGGCATGCAGGTTTTTGATCATGAGGCATCATCATGAGGCAGAAAGGATTTTGATCAATTATACCTCCAAGGAGTGAAAATAGGGGATCAAAGTTTGTATATAACAATACTTCTTAACGCGAACGAAGCCGCGGGCAAAAGCTCGTTTTTAATAAAACCAATATTAAAAATGAAGGACATGTCAAAATGGCAGTTTTATTTTTGAAACTTGGACGCTCGTGTTGACAGCTACTACTGAATTTACTAAATTAAATTACTAAAGAGCCACTAAACAAGAATTGGACACTACTTGCACTACACACCTGCACTCCACTGCCTCAATTACTAGTCACTTGCACTTGCACTAATCAAAGTGAATACAGGCCTTTAGTGTCAGTAATAAATATATATATATATATGAAAGTGTTCAATATAAATATATATATATATATATATATATATAAAATATATTTTTGATTTTGATTTTTGATTTCAGTTTGCAAATTTTAAATTACGTACCTACATACTTCCATTATTTGTGACAAAAATAGTTTAAGAAACGTGTATGGAGACTTTTAAATCTGGTTAGTATAACAAGATCACGTATGATAAACAATGCAAATTAATAAGAGATATTTCTGGAATACATAGTATGTAAACTTTAAAATGAGTTATTCGTTGATTGTCACTTACTTAATTAATATTGAATACCTATAGGGACGGCATTATCGTTTAAACGATAAAGTCCTTTTTTGTATAGATAAAAAAAAAAAAAAAAAAAAACAATGCAAATTAGGCAATAATAATATTATGTAGTATGACGTGTACCGACTACCCAGACGAGTCGGTCCATGTTCAACTAGATAAGGATTAATGACCCAAATATGCCTGCTGTGGTAGTAGTTTATCAACTACAATATGTATAACTACAGTAGGCATATTTGGGTTTATTTGTTTTTTTGGGTTTTTTGGGTGGGGAATAAGCAAAGGAAAGTCCACCAATCCATACTAATGTATACTAATTAATACACAAGATTTTTTTCTGAGGAGTACAAAGATAAATAAGTTTTATTTTTGTATTGCATTGCGTAATAGGTGGATTCCATTTATTGCATGCAGCATCAGTACGATAACCCGGCCAGTGTCAGGAGATAAGTCACCGATACTGGATGAATTAAACATTTATAACAATGTAATTATAGAGATAATATGATCCAAAATGTATAATGCCCCTCTTCACACTGATGCCTTGATTGCACAATGCACATACAGAGTAGAGTGGCGAAGTGGCGAGACAGTAACGATTGACAGTGGCATGCCAGTGACAAGCAAGTGGCGAGACAGCTGTGCCGAGACAGTGGCGAGACAGTGCAATTTTATTAGCTGAGAAACTGCCTCGCCAATCACTACTCGCTCGCCAGTCGCCACTCTACTCGATAGATGTAATAAAGCTATTAGGAGTGATTGATAAAAATGTTGCCACCACGATTTCTCAGTTGTCGACAGTATGACAGTCCAATACGCCCAACATGTTCGACATGATCGCCTATATTTGTTTATCATAGGCGTTTATCTCATGTTTATCATGTAGAGAGTCCGTATTTACGACGCGACGACGACAAGTGTCTCTCAAGTGTCTCAAAGTGCGCGTTCTGATTTGAAGTAGGTATGCAAATTATCTGCCAGCACTCAAAACATTGTTAAATTACGTCAACAAAAAAAAAAATGCAAAGTATTTTTTGCAAAAAACAAAATCTGTCTTGTCGAACATTATTTTTCTTATGAAAATAGGGCCATGCGTGAGGCGAAAACACAAAATGCATATAGGTATGTAAAGTATGTGAACGAACAAACTAATAATATTACTCTAGTATTGTATGTTGGTTACAAAACCAAGCTGGTATCTGTTACGTTGGATAGATTAAAATAATTTTTAAAATATTGTTTATTAAAAATACAACAAATAAAATCGTGTTTGACTAACATTTCTATTATAGTATTTAAAATATACGAGCTTACCGAGTTCTTAGTAATTAGACACATTACTCGAGTTAATAATAATTATAATGTCACAAAGGACATAGGTGTTAATTAGTAATAATTACATCAGATACTTTGTCAAGCAACTTTGTCTACGTTAGATCAAAAAAGGTAATAGGCAGTAACCGGCTACGTAGGCTACATCCGAGACCTGAGGCTAACGGGTCTAAAAGTATGTAGCTTTAATTTGAGGTCTAGGTTGCTATTCTGCAGGCAATTACAATATTTTAATATGCAGAAAGCTATTAGCTACTGCGCTTACGCAGAAGTTTATAAGCGCCATCGTCAGTCAGAGCGAAGCCACATTGCTACATTGCGTTGTACAATACTTCACCGCACTGCAGCGGTGCCGCACTATGTAGGCGGCTCCGGCCACTAACGACTAAGTATGTGTGAATGGTATCAGTATGAAACCACCATAAGTTTCATACACCGTTTCCATTGCGATTGATGGAATGGAAACGATTCATCGCAAATGTATATTTGTCTTTCAAATGGTGTTTCCAATCCAACGCATAAGACAGATAAATCTAGAGTCTAGACTAATTTAAGGTTTTGACAGTAGTTAATATTGTTACTCTGTAGAATAACCTCACAGCTGATCACCATAATATCCTATATAATATACCTACATACTTTACATATGCTGATGAGGCTACGAGGTAGGCACTTCGTACGTTATTTTGCCTTAATTTTAATGAAGTGTTAACATTTTCCTATGAGTTATATTTTGCTTTTAAAATGTAGCAGGCAACAATATAAGCCAAACTAGATGACGCCCGCAACTCCGTTGCGTCAAAAATCGGTTCATCGCGCGGAAATTTTTCCGAGATAAAAAATATTAATTGTTATTTCCCGAGACTCAAAGAATCTCCATACCAAATTTCAGCATAATCGGTTCAGCGGCTTGAGCGCGGACAAACAGACAAACACACTTTAGCATTTTTAAATTCTCAAACTCAAACTCAAAATTTTTTATTCAGAATAAATTTTTGCAAATATTTTCTGAAAGTCTACATGATGCCTACCACCGGTTCGGGAACTAACCCGGCGAGAAGAACCGGCGTAAGAAACTCGCACGGGGCCCGTTTTATTTACCAAAAAAGTGAGAAAAAAATTAATCTTTTAAAATAAAGTTTACAATGCTGTAACTTAAATCTTAATAATTAATATAGATATAATTTAAAATACATTTCAAATGTTTCAACATAATGTTATGTTTACTGTATGTTCCAATTTCCGAAGATAATCGAATTAGAATTATTTGGAATCGTTACATAATATTTGGGCTAGTCTTGACACACTGATCTCTGACAAAAGGTGGTCTTATCAAAATTTTAACACAATATTGGAAATCTTATCATAATAATGTGTCAATAACGAATATAATACAGACCTAGTTATTATTGATGATATTTTTAATTAGCTTGTTTACAGTTTAGATTATTTAGACCAGGCTAGTTAGCCCCCCTAAGTGTTCTATAAAATATTTTGATATTAATATAAATACTATCAATAACTATTATCAAAAATTTTAATAGTTATTATTTACCTAAACGTGTTCACCGTAAGCAATGTGTATCTTTGCACAATGGCAGCTAGGTATCTAATTAATATTATATAATAATATAATAGAAACATAATAATTTTGACCAAAATATTATTTCTTTATAGGTTGCTGTTAAGTACAGATGTCTAAAATGGAGTCGGAAGAGATGATTCCAACTGTTAAAATTGGTGCTCGGGAAGAAAATGGCCTGAAAGTAAATGGTAAAGAAAAAAATAGCCTCGATGGAGCTACATTATTAACCTGTGACGACCGCGCAGATTACAAACACTTGTCTACAAGACATCATTCCATATTCAAAGAAAAAAAGGACTTAGAAAAAAATAAAAAGAAGAAAAAAGTTAACCGTAAGTGTAAAAACATTTCATTCGATTACCTAGATCCATACTAATATTATAAATGCGAAAGTGTGTCTGTCTGACTGTTTGTCTATCTGCCTGTCTGTCTGTCTGACTGTCAGTCTGTCTGTCTGTCTGTTACCTCTTCACGCCCAAACCACTGAACCGATTTTGCTGAAATTTGGTATGTAGATACTTTGAGTCCCGTGAAAGGATATAGGATATTTTTATCCCGGAAAGATGTACGGTTGCCGCACGATAAACGAATTTTGGCGCAACGGAGTTGCGGGCATCATCTATAGTACTTATAATATTGATAATATTATCGTCTAGTATTGATATTTCACACTAGAATAATATGGTGGTGATTTTCTACAAATTCGCTTAACGATGTTCAATTTAGTTGATGTCACGTTTCAAATATGAAAATTTATGGGAAAACTATTTTTAAATCTATTTTTAAAAGCATAATATTAATGTTAGTTAATTTATTTGCTATAAATATGAAAATATACTTGAAACATGTTAAACAGGAACAAATTTTGCCTATATCAATCTAAACAAGAAGTTCAATCAAAACGACTCATAAAATAAAATTAACATAGCAGCTTGTAGAATAATAGGTATATTTTATTCGAATAAAATATTATCTTAAAATAAGGTTTATTTACTAAAAATAAATTTAGTTGTAAAATATACCGAATGCTTTAAGACTTAAATAGAAACACAACTTTTTCTATTCTATCAAATTATTGGGCCTTTTGTTCCATATGTCGAGTAAAAGACATCAACGAGTGATATTATATAATAAGCGCCTCCTTCTTTAATGAAAAAACTTTTTAAATGTTTTTATTCGTTTTTACCAACCAGAATGAAATATTACATATAAAAATGGATTTTCAAATGTGTTAGTCACGCTAAAACTCGAAAACGGCTGAACGGATTGGGCTGATTAATGATTTTAGTCTTAAAAATATATTCGTAGAAGTCCAGGGAAGGTTTTAAAGTGACACGAAGTTTACCGGGACAGCTAGCAATAATAAATAATAATATCAATGGACGCTTCACACCACGTCAATCTGGCCCCGTGCTAAGTACCTGAAGGACTTTTATACTATACATATATTTAAGATTTTCATTATATCATACACATATTTAACACACACCCATGACCCAGGAACATTGAAAAACTTTTTGTTCCGTCGGCGGGATTCGAACCCGCGACCCCAGCTTGAGCTGCCACACACTACCCATTGAGCCACCTTTCCCAAAGTGGGCGATAACGCCCCCTTGTGGGCGCTGAAGGTCTTAAGGGGGGTGGTGTGGGACCCAGAAAAAAATGAGGGCGTTGTGTAGAGGCTTGAGTGGTGATTTATTTCATCAAGATGCATTTTAAATTGAAACAATGGGGGCGCTAGAATATAATCTTATATCTTTAAACGAGCAATTCTTGTATATAGTTATATATAAATATATAATTGGAATCTCGGAATCGGCTCCAACGATTTTCATGAAATTTAGTATATAGAGGATTCGGGGGCGATAAATCGATCTAGCTAGGAATAATTTTTAGGAAATGTCATTTTATTTGTGTTTTATCGAATACCGAGCAAAGCTCGGTCAAATAGCTAGTTTGTTCTTAAAATGGGCTGTAGACAATATAAGTTTGGGAACCGCTGGTTTAAACGCTAACGATCCCTTTTCTATTTTCAGACATCTGTAAAATAGTATCTGGAGTGATACTAATAGTTTTAGCAATACTAGTATTTATTTACCCCATCAGAGATTTCATGATCTGGGACAAACTAAACATGAGGCCGGGTAAGTAATCTTTTATTTAACTTTATTACTCTGTTTAAAAAATATGCCATATTCTTAACTCCCCTCGGCTTAAGCTTGATTGAGATTGAACTTCAGATTATGTAACCCTTTTCGCTTAGGCTGGATTAATTACATGCGGTTAGGATAAATATTGTGACGCGGTAGCATGAATACGTGGTTTGGCCGCTATACCGCTAGATCACAAGCAGATGTATGGATTTATTTAAATACCGGCGCGGTTGCGCTGTCATTACTCATTAGCATACAATAATTGCTTCTTAATTGTGATCTCGCGGTGTAGCCGCCAAATCGCGCGTTCAGGCGGTAACTACTCGCTAGTACGTGGGCGACTGCCATTCTCGAGAGATGACCACTAAATACTGTGCGGTACTCCGCATAACTCCCTGAGGGCCGCGACATACACCACCACGATGCAGCGTCGTGTCACGATGCGACGTCGTGTCGTGGGAACCTACGACGAACATCGTAAAAAACTACGTCGCGACATCGTAACGTGCCACTATACACGGCACGACGCCGTCGATATATTTAGTTCAGGGTGAATTATTGTCGCAGTTAATTTCGAGAAATGGATGGAATTTTGAATAACTGGCACTGACACAGGAACGCATCGTGAGTTTCTACGACGCGACGTCGTGCCGTGTATCGTGCCACTTTACGATGTCGCGACATAGTTTTTTTACGATGCTCGTTGTAGATTCCCACGACGCGATATCGAACCGTGAAACGACGCCGTATCGTGGTACGAGTTACGACACGACGTCGTATCGTGTTTATGTGTCCCGGTTAAGGGCGTTCCTTACGGAGACACCGTAATTTACCGTATTTCAAGCCTTATAAACTCATAATTTGAAAGCTACAAAGTTATAATAAAAATACAGCAATAATCTTCAGCATATCAACATTCCTTTCCCCGTTTCAAATTTTCTATTTTTTTGTTTATTATACTCATGATATCAGCTTCCAAAGTAAAACCAATTTATTAAAATTCAAGCATACATTCAGCATCTCCTTAGTATTAACATATTTCTTTTATTTGAAACACACGCCAATAGATCGACAATATCATAAACTACATATTCCCCGTTTAAAATTCTTTTTATGACAATTTTGAACTAAGATAAATAAAAAAATAGGGTTTTGGTGCGATCTCGGCGACGCGGCAAATGTATGGCCAAGGTCGTTTGCTCGGGGGATGGCCTTAAGAGCCCGGGTTACCCTCGAAATTCTGATACATACGTAATACCAAAATCATTTTCTCATACGAAAATATTTAACATGTTTGAGTTATTTTTCAGCTTAAAATAGTAATTACCTAGGTTCCTGTACAAAAATTAACTTCAAAATATTTAAACACTAAAAAAAATTTTTTGTGTATATTTTTTTTACTAAATCTACTACTAGATATTTAAACACTAAAAATAGAATAAAATACTAAAAAATATATAAATAAATATTAAATTTACTACAAAATATTTCAACTCTAAAAAATATTTTTTAGTATTTAAATATTTTGTAGTAAATTTTCTATTTATTTATATATATTTTTAGTGTTTTACTCTATTTTTAGTGTTTAAATATTTAGTAGTAAATTTAGTAAAAAAAATTTATACTTACACAAAAAAATTTTTTTTACTGTTTAAATATTTTGAAGTTAATTTTTGTTCAGGAACCTAGGTAATTACTATTTTAAGATGAAAAATAACTCAAACATGTTAAATATTTTCGTATGACAAAATGATTTTGGTATTACGTATGTATGAGAATTTCGAGGGTAGCCCGGCCCCTTAAGCGAGCCGCGAGCAGGAGAGCTTTTACATATTCAAAGTATATAAATCGGGTATTACCGTAGTTACATCCTGTTATAAGTACATTCACTGTTTAAAAACTGAAATACTTCAATTCTGACCTCCACAAAATCGACATTTCCGTACAATAAGTACCGACCAGTATATAATTTTATCATCGATATTGCTCAATTGGCAATGAAACAGCTACACTCTTCATTGCCAACTGCGCCAAAAAAAATATCTTCATACAAAAAAACTAAATACAAATACTGGCCGAGTGCAGTTGTTTTTGATAAGCTATTTTCGACGTTATTTTTTATGAGACTCGTTACTCGTATAATTATATGTATCATGTATGGTATGTATAATGTAACATACTCGTACTATACTTTAATACTACGTATACAGTTATACCTCTATTCTATGTTGTACGTACAATGTAGCGTCGAAAAATGTTTTTACTTTTTAGTAAAGTGGCTCAGCCGAGATCAATTATGTATATCGGCATCACATATTATTATGTATACCGTAATGATATATTTATAATTTTCTTTCTTATGTTATTATGGTAAAAATAAATATAATTCTTGTTATTGGACACGACTTGGTAGAATTATTGACAGTTGTAATCCACATTCAAGGTTTCCCCAACTTCGACTGGTGGGCGGAACCACCGCTCACCACCAAAGTGAAGACGTACCTGTTCAACGTCACCAACCACGAGCGGTTCCTGCTCGGCCTGGACGACAAGATCAACGTGCAGGAGATTGGACCTATCGTCTACATGTGAGTATAAGAGAGCCATAGGGGCTGTCCACATCTCCACGTCACGACGTCGTCAACGTGGAACGGAGCGGTAACGTAGCGCGGTACGTTCACGTGACGTGCAAATTTACGTTAACGTAACGTAAAATGCACATCACGATATAGCAACATTGTACGTCACCATGCCTTGTAAAACTGCTACATGCTTCACTACTGATCTAGGTGGTCTGTGGACTGAACAATACGTATTCTGCTTTTGCTATTTTTAAAAACGGAGAAAGAGAAGAAAAAAGACCCGCGTTACCGGCACCGTTTCACGTTGACGACGTCGTGACGTGGAGATGTGGACAGGCCCTTTAGCCAAGTTACCAACTTCAAAATTACATATGGGATTGACACAACGTTAGTATAACTAGTCAAGTCACTATGCCATGTGACTACCGATAATTTTAATGTTGCCAAGATTTCAAAACATGAAATTAAGGGGGGGGGGGGGAATAAGGGAAGTTTGTAATTTGTAAAATTGGTTGAAACACCCTCAGGTCTCAGCACAGACACCCTCAGTTCTCACATTTTTCGGGTCGGTCTATAATATTTAAACAGCCTTGCTACAAGTGCGTGGACAAAAAATGACCTGCTTAGGTCAAGTTCAATGTAACTGAGGTCGCCGACCGCCGCGCCGCCTGCAGCCGAATTTATAAACAAGGAAATACCTAATAAAAGTATTTTAAGTCATATTTGATATGACTTGTGAGTTGTGAGACTTGTGACTCTATATTTACCTTTTCCGGCATTGTGTCAGATTTCAGGGATGCTCGTAAAGACTAAATCTTAGCCTTTTTATGTAATAACTGTTACATTATTATATTTAAGACTAACATATCCATGAACAAACCTGCATAGCTGGCTTGAATATAGTCCCATGTTTATCCAGCTCACATTTTATCATGCAACTTGCAAGGCTCTCTTGAATCATCTCTTAAGACTGCAAACTAATTCTAGTATAAAACATCTCAAAATATAATAGTTAAATCTCTCTCCGAGAATCTCCGATCGAAGGATTAATTAAGTACTTATCTATGTATTTTCAGGGAACACGTTATTTTCACCAACATTAGTTTTACACCAAACGACACTCTGACGTATCGGCCGCAGAGGGAACTCATATTCTATCCTGAACTCAGCAAGTACAGCCTAAATGACACTGTGATATTACCTAACTCCGCTTTATTGGTGAGTAATCGCATTAAAACAATAATTTCTTATTTAATATTATTTATTAACCAACTTAAAAAAAGGAGGTTATCAATTCAACCCGTATACAGTAAGTATGTAATATTTCCAGAATTGCCAAGTTTTCTTATGTTAGTCTTTATCAGCTAAACAAACAAAAGTTAAGTTAAGTTACATACAGTATGTAATGTTTGTATGTAGGTATGTTTTTATGTTTACGTTCGCATATCTCTGAAAGTACAAGTCCGATTTAAGTGTTTCTTTTTTGTTGTACTAAGTAGGTATTGTTCAATTTAGGTAATATTGCAAGTTTCATCAAAATCGGTTCAGTAGTCATTGAGATAGAGAATTTTAATTGTCAATTACCTACGTATAATTTTGAAGTCGGTTTCATCTTTTTATAATAAGTACTATTATTTTAAGTATTTTTATTTTCTCGAGTAGACATCCCGGACCATGATTGATAATAGTCTCAAGTAAAAATATATGTATTTCTAACTAGATGACGCCCGCAACTCCGTTGCGCCAAAATTCGTTTATCGCGAAGGAACCGTACATTTTTCCGGGATAAAAACTATTCTATGTCCTTTGCCGGAGCTCAAAGTATCTTCATGCTAAATTTAAAACTCGGGTCAGCAGTTTGAGCGTGAAGAGGTAACAGACAGACAAACACACTTTCGTATTTATAATATTAGTATGGAAGTGCGAGCTTTAATTATTTTGCTCGCGCGCACTTACGTGTCCGATGTGACGTGCAAAACAGCTGATTCAAATCGCACGAATAGCGACATTTATGAATGAAAATGTAGAAAAGGTTTGTATAGATGAGGGCGCGTTCAGACGTGCGCGTTTTATGCGCATGTTCGTGGATGTGTATGAAAATAAACTTTAAATAATTAGCACATAATAGAACTGCAGACTGCTCATATAGCGTTTGGGACAACACGCAGTTCGGCATTGTTAATTATTATTTTTATTTAGAAAGATATTGTACCTAACTGAAAAGAAAGACATTAAAAATATGCCATGAAATATTATCGGCACCTGCACGGGGTCATCGGATAATCATAAGCAGATGACTCAATAGTAATCAGTAATCAGTCAAGGATAATATGATTCATGAGCTTGTACTGAATGTTACTGTACTTAACACTACTACAAGGCCACCAGTTTGCACCTTCAATATGTTATGTGATTGTAACATATCGTGTAATTTATTTACATGTGTGGTATATTACAGTCGGGGCATTTTAATAGGCCACATTTGACATCTGTCAGATTAATCTCCATAGTGCACTGACCTCCATTATACAAGTACGCTGGACTAATGATACCCTTTGAAATGACAGCTATTTTTTGTGACTATTTGAAGCGGAATCAGCTCCCCCATTATCAGGGATAGGAACTAAATTTGACGTAAAAATGACGTTTGAAAGTCGCCATATTGGCGCTGATAGCAGTAGTGGGAGTATTTGGAACTAATACTAGTGATGTACATCGATAATAGAAAAAACAGTTGTCTTTTCTATTATCGATGAAATGTTTCCAGATTCAGATAATGTCAACCATTAGGACAAAAATATTAAATTGAATAATACAAACGCTACATATTTGTATTAAAGATTACAGATTTCCTCTCCGTAATTTAGATAGGTGTAATAAATTAACAACGATTTCATACGTAAATAACGTGAAGTAGCAGTACCTATCTATAATCCATTTATTTTTACCAGTTAGCACTACGAAAAACTAAAAAAAAAAAAGATAAGCTTCTAACAAAAACTTTGTTGTATTGTATTTTCTAATTTCATTCCTAATATTATCAAAGTAGTGCTAAAGTGTATCGTATGAAAGCTGAACAAATCTGAATAAGTGTTCTGTGGGATTAGATCCTAACTAATCTCATCATATAATATTATAAAGCGGAAAGTTTGTTTGTTTGAACGCTCTAATCTCAGTCAAAAACTGCTGGTCCAATTTGAACAATGATTTCAGTGTTAGATAGCCCATTTTATATATTTTATCACGCTGAGACTAATAGGAGCTAAGAAATAGAGGAAAATGTGGAAAAAGCGGGGGAATGTATAACGTGAAGGAAGGATACCTAGGCTATTTTGTGTGGACCAATAATTTGTCTGTGAAATTAGATATTTACGTGGGAGAAGCCGCGCGGAACGTCTAGTAATAATATAAAATTCCCTATTTATTTATGAATTTAGCAAGCCTATTTTTATCGATTTACTTTATCTCATTTGATTTTCGCCATTTTGGCGCTGATTCCAGAATTGCGAGGGAAATTAACTAATTGGATAATGCGATCCATAAATAAATTTGGAACGTTTGAATACATTTTTTTATTAGAGTGGAGTAGGTAAGGTATTTATAAATAATAAAAATATATGTGCGATACTTTAACATTATATTTTTTAGTTGCCGTTACACAGTTACAGTCTGTCAAGAAAGAGTAGACGCTGAAATAAATTTTCCAAACATATTCACGATCAAATGGTAGTTTTTGCGCCTTGTATTTTCACAGAGAACGTTTGTACACTTCAAATAGTAACGGCAAACGGTAGTAGCAATTTTCGGACGCCAACCAGGCTTTTCAATTTTTTTCAACGATAATTCCAGTCTTCCTTCGTCAGACGGAAACCTGTCAATTATTTTAAGAGCATAATATGTATTTGATAATAAAAATCGGTTATCGGAGATTTCAATACAATTATTATATATATCGATAAGTTTTATCGACAGAAAACTCCAGCACTATTGAATTTTATTGTTTATCAAAAATCGGTAAAACAAAGGTAAATATGTGGTGAATACGGTATAATAAGATTAGTGCCACATTTTAAAGTGCCTATATTATCAATAAAAGCTTAATATCGTAGAAATTAGCTGTTAAAATCACTTACTTGTGAAATGTAACCCCACATCCCTTTTTGTACCGCGTTTTACATAACATACACTCTTTCATAGTTTAACTATGAACTACCACCACTTATTTATATATTACTTAATCGCGTAAAACCTTTTAAAACACTTTAAAAACACGAAAACAATTCAAACGATTAAGCCATAGAGAAATGTAATACACATATGGTTACCAATGGTTACGTCAAATTTAGTTCCTATCCCTGATAATGGGGGGCGCTGATTCCGCTTCAAATAGGCACAAAAAAAGTGAGTATCATCGGTCCAGCGTACTTGTATATTGGAGGT
The DNA here is from genome assembly GCA_905333045.1 of Lysandra bellargus. Lineage (NCBI taxonomy): Eukaryota > Metazoa > Arthropoda > Insecta > Lepidoptera > Lycaenidae > Lysandra > Lysandra bellargus. Next base: position 6,449,840 of record HG995339.1, read on the forward strand.
CAGTGCCATAGTGAGGTGAGCTGCGTAAAAACAGCGACCAAAACGAATAAATCGATACAGACTTGAAATAAAATATTTGCATTTTATACGTTTGACACAAACTCCTGTCCCATTATTACTTTTTCTTTTGAAAATTCAAGGAGCAAAATAAGACAAGTACATAATTTACAAAAAAAAAATGCATTTATTCGCTTGAATTATAAAAACTGTTAAATGTAGTATTATCCTTATTCATTTCACATAAATATGTGTTACTTTTCACAATGTGGTTATTAATTTATGGGGATATTTCGTTACAAGTAATCAATGCATCGATACTATTTATTCGCTTTCGATTTTTAGGGTAACTTCCCTAGAGTTTAAAAAGAAAAAAGGTCAGCTGACGTAACATTGTAACGACGTGCAATTATTAAGATCAGAATTTGTTTATTACATTTATAATTGTTTATCAGTAAAAGCAAATCGTTAAATAATTTGTATCGGTCATATTTACAATAAATATGTAATCGTAATTGAAAAAAGTTAATCAATTGTGCAGTTATAACAAAACGAAAATATTTATTTTTTATGTACGTCGCTACAAGGTTACCTGGTACAATTTTGATGAACTGTCAAATGTGGCCTATTATAATGTCCCGACTCCCGACTATATCTCATTTCTCATAGAAAAGATTGAGTCATCTATAGGTCGATAAGAGAACCGAACACCTTGAAATGGTGACATGGTGACAATATGACTGATGATTATGATCATTGATAAGAATCTTTACTCCTGTCACAGAATATCCATACTAATATTATAAATGCGAAAGTGTGTCTGTCTGCCTATCTGTCTGTCTGTCTGTTACCTCTTCACGCCCGAACCGCTGAACCGATTTTGCTGAAATTTGGTATGGAGATATACTTTAAGTCCCGGGAAAGGACATAGGATACTTTTTATACCGGAAAAATGTACGGTTCTCGCGCGATAAACGTATTTTGGCGCAACGGAGTTGCGGGCATCATCTAGTATATTAATAGTAGTATCAACTCCTGTGCTAATATCATAAATACGAAAGTGTGTCTGTCTGCCTCATGCCTGTCTGTCTGTCGATCTGTAATCTGTAGGTCTGTAACCTCTCCACAAGGACATAGGAAATCCCAGAAAAAGTACGGTTTCCGCGCTATAAACTAATTTTGACACAACGGAGTTACGAGCGTCATGGTAGAAAGAAAAACTTACGACGACGCCTTGATAATTCGGCTGTAGCGATATCGATTTTTTTCATCAATTACTAAAGCTAAGAAATTAAGGTTCATTGTCAGTATTCATCATGTCTTTGTCTTTGAATTAGCCATTGCATAACACGATTGGTCAACTTTTATAATACAGAATAATCAATCAAAAAGATCTCTGTCAAAAAAGGGATTCCTATTTTTCCAACAGAGGAGAGTGATTTAAGCTTCCAAAATTTGTACATAGATTGGTTCAAGCATACACTTTAATTTGCCCATAGCTTATATGAAATGTATTTATGGTTTTTAAATTACGCGACAAAAACCATTTTGTCGCTTACACCCTTTCCATTTTTTGCTGTTCCATTGCTTGTTTTCTATGAGAGGTCGGGCCGGCCTCTCATAGAAAACAACCAATCTTAAACATATCCAACGCTGTTTTTAACACCTTAATTTCATTTAGACACATTTAATGACTAATTAACTTTGATCAAATGAAGTTTTGTACAGAAAATGGAAAAAATAATGTCAATATTAATATCAGTAAATTAAAGTTAAGTAACCTTTTGGCAATCCTAGCTTTTATTATCAAATAGGTACTGGGGCATCCATGACCATAACTAATGCGATGCTAAATTAGGTTTTTGTACTTTTTATGTGATTTAAAAATTATGTTCGGCGTCTACTATTTTTTGACAAACTACAGCAAGTTTTTATTCTCACTCTTCAGGGCCTCACATCAATGCTGTCCGGAAGTGAGAACTACTTCCGGCGAATGGGTTTCAAGGTGCTACTGAAGTTGTACCCTAACAACTTCTTCGTGAAGCGGACCATCTACCAGGTGCTGTGGGACTACCACGAGTCCCTGATGGAGGGCACCAAGAACTTCGCTCCCGGCAGCGTCAATTCTACCAATATGGGTATCTTGAATAAGGTAATTGTTTACGAAGCTTTGAAATTCGACACCAATTTTACTTAATAAATGGATCTTGAAGAAACTTTACAGTAATGTAGGCAAATGTAGGCTAAACATTATCTCGGCCGCGGAATTCCCGCGGAAACGGGAACCACCGAGCGCTGTAAACTGAAGTCCACGCAGACGAAATCGCGGGCAACAGCTAGTAATATATAATGTAATGTATTAAGCAGGGAAAATTATCTTCGTGGATGAATCAAAACATGAAAAAAAAAACTCTAACTAGTTCTGATTTCTGAATAATTAGATCTCAATCCTATTATTATTTTTAAACAAAATTAAAACCGACTTCCAAGGTAAAGACAATAGTAATATTCTTAAATGAACTAAAAAGTATCAAATAATTCTTATTCTGTACCTACTCAGTATTTCTGTCAGTCTTCATTATTTTGAAGTCGGTTCACTTCCAGCTAACCTAATCCCCTGCAGTTCTATGACAGAATATAAAGTCTGCAACTTATAGGACTGGTAAGTGGTACTGACTTGAAAATTATGAAGATTGAGAACAGAAATAATGAATACCTACAGAATAAGAATTATTTGATACTTTTTAGTTCGTTTAAGAATATTACTTAGGTACTTTAAGTCTTTACCTTGGAAGTCAGTTTAAATTTTTTGTTTAAAAATAATAATTTTACTCTTTTTAGTTATATCCGTTTTTATGTACAACTGTCAACTGGTTCATAAAAAGTGATCGCTAACAAGATCATTGTCACTACAATTGTCACAATAAATTTCGAGGAGTTTCCTACATACCTCATGACACCCATGAACCCACCTTAGTAGTTAGTAGTCATAACATCAAATTCAAATATAGTATTTAAATACTTTAAAACATCAAAGTAATATTAAAATCAATTACAGACAAACTACAGAATAATGATTGAAAACATCAGTCTCGATCTTTAAGACTATGAAAAGTACCAATAATAGGGTCATCATATGATGATGCATGGTGTAGTGATGATGATGATCATGAATGAAATTTGCATAGCAGCATTAGCTTTCAGTTTTTAAAACATCGCCGAAACCCCCAAACTTGTATCTATTTAAAGGAATTAGGAGTTCAGTTCAGTACCTTCGATTCCCCTTGATTCCTCATGGTTCCCATCATCAGACCACCACTTTTCTGAACATGGTACTAATTCGGAACAATATCATATACAACAAAAGAAAAATTTCGAAAATTGGTTCATAAACGGCGGAGTAGTCGTTGAACATATACAAAAAATATCCACAGCCGAACGTATAACCTCCTCCTTTTGGAAAGTCGGTTAAAAATATGCTGCAGTGAGAAGACTGACGATGATGATGATGAACTATACCTAAGGAGTAAGGACATTCTCGATCAAGAAGCTTGGAAAATTAATAACACCGACATAACTTATTTCAATTATTTTTTATATTTGTGTCATGTTAAAAAAAAATACAAAATTGTTATTTTCAGACGTACGAGCTGATGCAAAACCAAGTGTCCGTGAAGATAGGGCCGCGGTGGGGCCACGAGAACTTCTTCAAGATATACGACTACGAGGACCTGCCGCAGCTTACCGGGTACGACATGGACGTGAGTATACGATATCGTATCTTATAAAGGGCAGAGACGGATTAACCCTTAATCAAATTAAGCAATTGCCTAGGGCATCACGTCTGAGGGGGCACCAGAAGAGTAAAGGTTCAAAGACTGATTCTAGTTGACATACGGATAGAATAGACAGAATAGATACTAGATAGTCACATACATGGATTGCTGAGGGCAACCTTTCCCAAAGTGGGCGATAATGCCCCCTTTTATTGTAGGTGCTGAAGTTCTAAAGGGGGGCGGTGTGGGACCCAGAAAAAAAATGTGGGCGTTGTGTAGAAGCTTAGGGGGTGATTAATTTCATCTGGATGCAATTTAAATTGAAACAAAGGGGGGGCTAAAACATTTTTTCTCAAAGTAGGCAGTAGACAAAATAAGTTTGGGAACCCCTGGCTTAGGGCATCAAGTAGTCTTAATCCGTCACTGGTAAAGAGGATTTGATGAAACCAAAAATATTAATAATTGAGTCCAAAATCGTCAAGAGTGAACAGCTTTTGATAAAATATTATATAAACCCATATTACACCACACTTTTTCAGGGGAAGGCGTTGCCCTTTGCAAGGGCGATACTATTGCCTTTCAGCATACTCCCTGAATCTAATTATAGTGCTCTAAAGAAATGTAGGGTAAGGTTCGTGAATACAGTGTGGTGAAATACGGGCTATAGCTATCAACACTCTCGATCATGTTAGGTTCACGGGCGTATATATAGCTTTGATAAGGGGGGGGGGGGGGGGGGGGGGGGGTACCTAACGAAAAAAAGCGGCCAAGTGCAAGTTGGACTCACCCATAAAGGGTTCCACAGCAGCAAATAGGTACCTACTCTGCCTACGGACACGCTCTACACTGTACAGTATGTATAGTGTGAATAGAAATATAATCGGCTAAGTGTGAGTCGGACTCGCGCACGAAGGGTTCCGTACCGTTATAGAGCAAACACGAAAACGGACACCCAGGACACCCCCCTTATATACGCCCATGGTTAGGTTAAAAAGCTATTATTATTAATCAAGTTTCAAATCGTACCAAGTAAACATTTTAACAATTTGCTCATTATTCATCTCGCTCTTGTTTTTCTCAGACTTGCCTGGACAACGCTATTAACGCTACGGAAGGAGTTCTTTTCCCTCAATACCTGAAGAAAACAGACGTGCCGCTATTCTTCAGCAAGTCGATATGTAGACTGTTGCCACTGGTTTTCGATGGTACGTAGATAATTAGAACGAAGTTCCTCATCGCGCGTTGTGAAAGGGGGCTAGACGGAAAAAGTTGTAATGACACTTTTTGACCCACACTTATTTTAGTACCTGCGAAGTAGGGGCAGAAGGTGTTGAAGTGGCGATGACGTCAACTGAGGGCCTAGATAAGTTGCAAGCGATTATCGTAAACGCCAACAAAATGTTTGGGATTTGACATTAGTATTCGCTAGCGAAACGATGACTTAATATGTCAAAACGCCAACATTTTGTTGGCGTTTACGATAATCGCTTTCCATTTGTTTAGTAGGGCTGGCGGGAAGTTCCATCCGGGTCTCCCTCCTCAAGTTTTTATATCTTATGACTCCTTCAGAAAGAATTCTTTAGCAAAGGGCACCTTGATACGAAAAGGTTCGCCATCCCTGCCCTGGGCTAAATATTATGTGGATTGTAGATCTTAGGTCCTAGGGGCTGGAACACCAAATCAGGAAGCTGATGACAGCTCACATTAACTTAAATCGTACAACGTCCGCATCAGAGATATTTAAAGATTAACTAACTTAATTAAGAGATTGACATAAAAAATTAACCATAATTCAGTCAGAATCTTCATTTAATTTATGTAAAATAATCATTAGCGCCTAAATTCTTACGGCCGCACCTAGAGGCATATATTCCTCTAGGCCGTAAGAATTTAGGCGCTACGGCCTACGATAGAAGAAAACATACATAAAATTCCAAAAGCATTATGGTTTGGTATGATTTGTCATAGTTTGGTAAAAAAGGTTTAATTATTAATGCAATGATTCTTACTCATAATTCTTAGAGGAGCGAAAAGAGGGCAGCCTCACACTTTACCGGTTCAACTTTTCAAAGACTGCGTTTGACAATAAAGAAGATGTACCTGAGGATTGTCAGAACGACGAGCTGCTACTGCCTTCTGGAATCAAGGACGGGTCCAAGTGTTACACAGGTACTATGTATTATATATTGCAGTCTCTCAACTTTAGCGAGAGATGGATCAATATTCAATACAAAAGACTAGGAACGGTATGTGAACGGCGAATTTTTAGGGTTCCGTACCCAAAGGGTATAAACGGGACCCTATTACTAAGACTTTCGTTGTCTGTCAGTCTATCCGTCCATCCGTCCATCCGTCCGTCCGTCCGTCTCCAGGCTGTATCTCAAGAACCACAATTATAGTTATACTTCTGAAATTTTCACAGATTGTGTATATCTGTAGCCGCTACAACAACAAATACTAAAAATAAAATTAATATTTAAGGGGGGCTCCCATACAATAAACGTGTTTTTTTTTTACTTTTTTGCTCGATATCAATAATGGCAACAGGTAGGCACTTGATATTTTCACAAAGGCCTTAATTATACGTCTACTTTAATAATTAAAAATAATATTAAAATAAAATTAAAATGGGGGGCCCTCATACAAAAAACACAATTTTTGGCCTATTTTTGCTCTATAACGGTACGGAACCCTTCCGACTCGCACTTGGCCGATTACTTTCCTATCCAACCACCGGATTCTACGAGGGCGGCACTGAAAATTTCGGGAATCAAGGAGGTGACACAACAGTACTATTTAAAAATGTGTTTATTGCTTTTCGAAGTATTCTCACATTTACAGAAATAGCTGAGATTTAGACGAATTCTGAAAAAGACACTATTAAAGAGTAAGAGTTATTTAATACTTTTTAGTTCATATTACTGTTGTTTTTACCTTGGAAGTCGGTTCTAATTTTTTGTTAAAAATAATAATTGTTCTTCACAGAGAAAATGCGGTATCCATCGGGAAAACAACTTTTTTAAACCTAATTGTTCTTCATGCAATATTATTTGTATTTGACTCATGCCAATGTCTAAAGCTGCCTAAATTTCGCGGTATGTCACATGTCGATCTTCCTCAACCAGCTTACGCACAGCATCAACGTTTTCTTGGGTGACTGCAGTTTTTGGACGACCTTCACGGGGATCATCACTGAACCTGACACGTCCACGTTGAAATTCAGCAAAACCAGCGATAAATTGTGGTTGTGGATGGGGCTTCATCACCAAATGCAGAAATCATCCGATCAACACACTGTTTTTGTGTTAAACCACTTCGAAAGTCATAATAAATCATCGCTCTACATTAGGATGTAGCTCTAGAATTTTCTCGAGTCAATTCCATTTTCTCAACGACTAAACAAGTTTGACAAGACCTTATGACAAGACCGAGAATCTTTTTTAGGGTTCCGTAGCCAAAATGGCAAAAAACGGAACCCTTATAGATTCGTCATGTCTGTCTGTCTGTCTGTCTGTCTGTCTGTCCGTCCGTATGTCACAGCCACTTTTCTCCGAAACTATAAGAGCTACACTATTGAAACTTGCTAAGTAGATGTAGTCTGTGAACCGCATTAAGATTTTGATACAAAAATGGAAAAAATATTAAAAAATTTAGGGATCCCCATAGGTACAACTGAAACAAAAAAATTTTTTTTTCGTCTAACCTACGCGTATAGGGTATCTATGGATAGGTCTTCAAAAATCATATTGAGGATTCTAATATCATTTTTTTCTAATCTGAATAGTTTGCGAGACTCTTCCAAAGTGGTAAAATGTGTCCCCCCCCCCCCCCCCCCCCCTAACTTCAAAAGTAGGGGTACGATAATTCTAAAAAAATATATGATGTACATTACTATAAAAACTACCAACGAAAATTGGTTTGAACGAGATCTATCAAGTAGTTTTTTTTATACGTTATAAATGGTAAATTAAATCAACTAAAATATAAAAATAAATCAAAAACCTTTTCATTTTATAGAAATAAACCTTATTGCTGCTGCGGAACCCTTCAGTGGCGAGTCTAACTCGCACTTGGCCGGTTTTTCGAATAAATAAATGGTATTCGATTTTTAAAACCAAGGAGTTTTCAATTAAAAAGATTTTAATATGACAGGAATAGAATACTTCCAGTATTCCATTCCCGATATTTTTAGTGCAGCCTATGTACTGTCTTGCAGCCCCCTAGGATGGCGGCGGATTACTTACATAGGGATTAGGGGTGGCGAAATTAAAATGACCTATACTCATACAAAATATAAATCCGGTCCTGCCACGAAACAACGAAACCGTTTTGAGACTCAATTGATCGAATCGGAATGTCGCGTCCTACGTTCTAGTCTATAACGTTCGCGTTGAGTAGGGCGCGGCATTCCTATTCGTTCGAATCTCAAAACGGTTTCGTTGCCCTAGGTTTCAACTTACAAAACAACAACAACAATCTTAATATTCCAGGGTTTCCAATGGTGCTCTCTCTGCCACACTTCAACGGCGCCAACATCACGCCAGATCACTACGTGACGGGGCTCACACCGGACTCCGAAAGACACTCGCTCGGGTACTACGATATTGAACCGGTGAGTATTGTCTACTTATTATCTCGATCTAAGTATAATCTATTTTTGGGAAAATCTATTAAAGAGTTTTTATTGGTAAAAAAACACTATGGATGGCAGCGTGCAAACAGCTAATCTGTGATACTGGATCAATAATTTGGGATTCCAGAAGAGGCCGAGGATAGATATTGTTCCGATAATGAATTTAATTTAAAATTGTATAATATTAAAATGTATACATAAAAATATCTATACTTATTATAAAACAAAATCGCTTTTTTTCCCTCATGTCCCTTTGTTCCCTTTAATCTTTAAAACTACGCAACGGATTTTGATGATTCTTTCAGTATTATATAGCCCATTTTAGTGCCCAGTTATAGTGCAAAATTAGCCCAAAAATTGTGTTTTTTGTATGGGAGCCCCCTTTATTTTTTTATTTTATTTTAATACTAGCTGACCCGACAGACGTTGTAATGTCTTAGCGATGATTATTAAATTCGAATTGGTATAATTAAGAGAACAATAGATTAAAATGTAGTATCTCCATGCCTTTCATCAAAATAGATTAAATAGTTTAAGCGAAAATCAGTTTATTGTGCGGGAACCGTACAATTTCCGGGACGAAAAGTATCCCTTGTCCTTTCCCGAGACTCAAAGTACCTATCTCCATACCAAATTTCATAAAAATAGACTGAATAGTTTAGACGAAAAATCATAAAAGTTTATTTCGCGGCAACCATATATTTTCCGGGACAAAAAGTATCCCGTCCTTTCCCGAGACTCAAAGTATCTCCATACCAAATTTTATCAAAATCTATTGAATAGCTTACGCGCAAATCACAAAAGTATATTGTGCAGTAACCGTACATTTTTCCGGGACAAAATGTATCCTATGTTCTTTTCCGGGACTCAAAGTATCTCTCCACCAGTTTTCAGCCAATTCGGTTCATTCGTTCTTGAGTTATAAGTAGTGTAACTAACACCACTTTCTTTTATATATATAGATTATTATTAAATATTAAAGTATACATATTATTAAGAACTTTGAGAAAAAATCAAGTACCTATCTGTTGCCATTATTGATATAGAGCAAAATAGGCCAAGTAAATCACGTTTGTTGTACAGGAGTCCCCTTTAAATATTAATTTTATTTTGTTTTTAGTATTTGTTGTTATAGCAGCAACAAACATACATAATCTGTGAAAATTTCAACTCTCTAGCTATTGTTCTTTAGTTACAGACTGGAGACAGACAGACAGACAGACAGACGAAAAGACAACGAAGTCTTAGTAATAGGTTCCCGTTTTTACCCTATGGTTACGGAACCCTAAAAAATACGTGTTATCCTTGAGAGACCACAGACTCACGGAAAATCGGCGCGAAACAGCGCTTGCGCCGTGTTTCGTCTAGTGAGTGAGTTTAGCGGAGGCCCAACTGCACTCAATACCAATACATTATTCCCTATCCCTATTCTCTTCTGCTTATTCCCGGAAGGCCGGAAACGCACTTGCAACTGCCATCGCCCATGGACAATGTAACATTTACAGTGTCCATGGGCGATGGCAGTTGCCTTCCGTCAGGTGACCCGTCTGCTTATTACCCCTAATTTCATTAAAAAAGGGAAAGAGAATAGGGGAATAGGGATACCCCTTTTCCCTATTCCCTCAATTAACCCTTTTCTTTCTGAAAGTATGGCAACTCGGCGACAGTAGTACTTTCCATCAGGTGACCTGTTTGCTCGTTTGTCCCCTAATTTTATATAATATAACCTATTCTCTCTTAAAGACTGGCAAAACACTTGCAACTTTTCTAATAATGCGAGTGCACATGATCGTATGCCCCTTAATTTCATAAAAACGTGTGTGGTAAAACTTACAAAAAGAAATGAAATCCCACCAAAAACATTTTCATGTACAAATGCTGCCAAGATGAGAACATAATAGTTCGTGCTGTCAAAAAGTAGTGAGATCTCATGTAGAGCCATGTTTCAAACCTTACACACTCAGCCCTAAATCTAAAAACCTTAATTTTACACATAAATCGCGGCAAAATACTCGATATAATGTGTCAGCTGCACGAGAAGAATCTAAAAACTCTACACATTAGTCAAAATGGGTGGCTTGGCCATTTTGTTATTGGTCATGCTATGAGCTTTGAACTACTCTCCTGTTGTACTTAATAACTTTTATATTAACCGCAACAAAATGGCCAGGCCACCGATTTTTACTAATGTGTAGAGTTTTTTGATTCTTCTCGTGCGGCTGACACATTATATCGAGTATTTTGCCGCGATTTATGAGTAAAATTAAGGTTTTTAGATTTAGGGCTGAGTGTGTAAGGTTTGAAACTTGGCTCTACATGAGATCTCACTACTTTTTGACAGCACGAACTATTATGTTCTCATCTTGGCAGCATTTTTACATGAAAATGTTTTTGGTGGGATAACTTTATTTAGCGTACGGCGTAGGCGATGTGGGCTATACCATGGCCACTCGCGTCCCTTGGACCACAAAGATTTTTTTAGGATTTAGGAGTCTTAATTTTCAATTTCCTATAGCTAAAAATTTGAGTATCAAAAAGGTACTCGCAACAAAATTCGCCCTTTTGCGTCATGCATCGGGGGCCTCGCAAAATATATCTCGCACAACCAAAAATATAGGTCTTGCTCCGCCACTGTTATATTTTAGTATACATAATTTTAATTAGTTTCGTTATGAAATGACCCTGAGATTACATTTCCAGTTGACTGGTATCCCCCTGCACCTGAAAGTGCGGGTGCAATGCAACCTGTGGGTACACGACATCACCGACCTGTACTCGTGGAAGTTCAACAAGTTCGCCAATTTGGTGCTGCCGCTCGTATGGTTTGAGTTTGTAAGTTTTCAAATACTTTCCTAATAATATTTACTAAGCGAAATAGGGAAGTGTTACGTACTATACGCCTTTTATCACCACATGTAACTGTGGCGTACGTAGATGGTGGACATCGGTAATTTGGCCGGGCTATGCCTATGTAAAACCCAACCAGATAACGTCTAAGATTGACTTGACATAGTCTATAACATTTGCCTAAGAATTAATTTCTCCGATATGATACATCAGTCACCAATCGCAATTCAAGTTACCATATTTTTTTATTTACAAAACATATACTTACATTGTTTAGAAAATGTCGGTACATATATTATGTGAGTATACAATATCCCCGATGGGTGGAAATTCCAACTGTTACTAATTAACGCTTGTTCTATTCATTTCAGAGTCAGAAGGAGTTGCCATCCTACATCACGAACTTTCTTTATTTTATGGTCATCGGTCTGCCGATCATATCCAACTTCATCGCGACCGTCCTCCTCCTCGGCGGCTGCTACCTCCTGCTCAAACAGACAAACAGGAAGAAAATCAGTATAGGCACCAAACAGGTTTTTAGGTCGTTAAGAAAATAAATTATTTAACACGGAGCGTCTTTTTTAGTTCATAACCCGAAAATCGTTCGTTAGACCTTGAGTGAGTTGTAAACGAATGTCAAGGAAAACCTTGCCGGTTGCTAATCTGGCGGATAATAGGCACGTGTTCGCAACTCTTGCGCAGGCCGGTGTGGATGTCGCAGTCGACTGGTTAAAATAAGCCATTCAATCAAACAGCTAGCCCTTTGACTGAAAAACGCAATTCAATCATACGGCTATACGCCGTTTAGCCGACTTGTTGACTGCAACATTCAACACTACAGCCAGATGACGCTTAGCCAACTGGTTAAATTTATTAGCTTAGTGCTATTATTACACAACAACAATAGAATAACTCTAATAGATTTCCAAGAATCCACGATCGAAGGATTGTATTCTAACTCATTTTGAACTCAATTGCAATAAATACCTTGGTGATGCATTTCATAATCCCGAACTAATATTCGTGGAGAAATCTCCTTGAATATTAGTTTAAATTTCATTCACTCGTATGTGCCCTCATAATTTCTTTCTTTTTAATAAATACTTGTAACGTATATTTATGAAAAATATCTTACAACCACAAAACACCGGATAGTTGACGCCATATTGAAAACAAATCGCACCTAGCGCCGCGGTGGTGATTGGTGAGCGCTGAGCTAATTCAATCAAACGGCGGCTTTAGAATCAGCTGTAGTGTTGAACGTTTTGAGCGACTTAAATATTCAATAAAAAGCTAGATGATTGATTGAATGGCGTTGTTCAGTGCTGTTTGATTGAACGGCTATTTAAACCAATTGGCTACGACATGGGCGCAATCATAATGGGGCCTACATAGACATTTTTGAAGTGAAAACTTCTTTAGCGGCGTTGAGCACTTTTGTGGGATGGGTAAAAACTGTGAAACTCGCGTCAGATTTTCGTGTTGATCGAAAAACCATAGAAAAACCGTAAGACGGTTGGAGACTTAGTGTTTTGTGTCGAACTCGAACTCGAAAACTCGAAAACTCGAAAACTTGAAAACTCGAAAACTCGAACTCAAAAACTTGAAAACTCGAAAACCGTAAGACGGTTGGAGAGTAGTGTTTTGTGTCGAACTCGAACTCGAACTCGAAAACTCGAAAACTCGAAAACTCGAAAACTCGAAAACTCGAAAACTCGAAAACTCGAAAACTTGAAAACTTGAAAGCTCGAAAGCTCGAAAACTCGAAAACTCGAAAATTCAAAAACTCGAAAACTCGAAAACTTGAACTCGAACTCGAATTGTAAGGGTTTCGATTAATTAAAAAAATCGACTTTTTAAAAATCGATTTTTTAAAAATCGATTTTCATAAGAAATGGGTTAAAAACTTAATCGATTGTAAGGGTTTGTAAGGGTTTCGATTAATTAAAAAAATCGATTTTTTAAAAATCGATTTTTTAAAAATCGATTTTCATAAGAAATGGGTTAAAAACTTAATCGATTGTAAGGGTTTCGATTAATTAAAAAAATCGATTTTTTTAATAATCGATTTTCATAAAAAATGGGTTCAAAAAATGCACAACGTTAATAAATAAGTTTTAACTTCTGCCGGCACTCCCGGAGTGCAACCCGTCTTTTTTTTAAACACATGTTTTCGATTTCAGTCGTCCGATTCATTAATTGCAAAACAAATTGCGGGTAGAAATTGAAGGTAGTTTGAAAAACCTTATGACATATGAAAGTCCAGAACGGGCAACATTCTTCAGTTGTTTTTGAGCCGCGGGTGTAACAGGTGCTGTGTAAAAATAAAAAATAATTTGATAAAGTGTGTGGAATGCGAATATATATTTTTGCAAATATTATATTCAGAAAAAACATTTTAAGTACAAAAATTTTAACATCTAGAAATTGTTTTTGATTTATTAGTGTTTACTCGAAGTACTATAAATCTAGTAGGTTAATGCATTCCTTAATGTTGCAACTCGCAAGCCTTGACTGAGACTGCAGATGTCACGGCGACCTCAGTCAAGGCTCATTTTACCCAAACAAACCCACCACCGAGGCACGCGCCCTCACTGCCAGGGGTCATACTCGTACCGTCACCTATCGGCTATCACCATTGCGCTAATTGGTGATTCTAATCAGAGTTTAGGGACGTATACGGCGAGATAGAAGTAGGAGGCCACGGATGACAGATGAATGGCTCGCTCGATCCAAGAAGGTTAAATTATATTATTTCGTAAGTGGCGGCCGGCGGCGTGCGCATCGCGCGAGCGCCCAACAGATTTGTGCAGTGAACGTTCAGGAATTACTGACATTTTAATCGTGAATCAAGCCGGTGAGTATTGTTTACTAGGCACAATATTTACATAAATACAAACGATGATTATGATACTTTGTAAGGTAAAAATTCAGGTTTGTACGATACAGCTCACATTATATAAAAATAGAGAATATTAAATAAAAGTCAGGCTCTGTTAATTTAACAAACCATACAAAAATATTTGCTATAAAAGTAAAAAAAATATTTAAATTATTAATTTTTTAATTGTTTGTTGATACGGTATCATAAATTGGTCCTTACTTGATTTATTGGTCCAAAATCCAGAATTTAGACTTCGTACTTAATCTAAAGCTTTGTAAACAATACAGCTTTAAACTCGTACATATTTTTTTCATAAGCAAGATGTTAAAAGTACCTAATAAGTTTACTTACTTTTTGGTTTATACTTATTTTAACGGAATAAATTGTTAATAGAATTATTATGCTAATAATTAGGTTTAATAGTAATACTTAAGTACTACTTCTACTATTACTACTACTTATTATAAAACAAAGTCGCTTTTTTTCCTTCATGTCCCTTTGTTCCCTTTAATCTTTAAAACTACGCAACGGATTTTGATGATTCTTTCAGTGGTAGATAGCCCATTTATCGAGGAAGGTTATAGGCTATATTTTATCACGCTAAGACTAATAGGAGAAGACTAATAGGACTAAAAAACGGAGAAAATTATTTGAAAGGGCTAACTTGAACGAGCTAATCTCAGGAACTATTGGTCCGATTTGAAAAAACTTTTCAGTGTTAGATAGCCCATTTATTGAGGAAGTCTATAGGCAATATTTTATCACGCTAAGACTAATAGGAGAATGTGAAAAAAACGGGGGAAATCATTTGAAAGGGCTTATCTCGCGAACTATTGGAGCAATTTTTATGTTATTTGGCACAGATAAGAAGTAGACCACGTGAAGGATCATAGGCTATCCATTTTAATCATTTTTCAGTGGCTATATATTTTATACCCATGCGACGCCGGGGCGGGTCGCTAGTTTTATTATAATTTTTAATTTGCATTGTAGGCTTTTATATAAAAGCTCCTGTCCCAAAAAAGCGCTGCGATTACATTTAATCTCAAATAACTGTTTAATATTTTAGATAATTTCTTGATATAAGTAGATAATAAAAATCGGCCAAGTGTGAGTCGGACTCGCGCACGAAGGGTTCCGTACCGATATACACTAAAAAATAGAGTGAAACACTAAAAAATATATAAATAAATAGTAAATTTACTACAAAATATTTAAATACTAAAAATATTTTTTAGACTATAAATATTGTGTAGTAAATTTAATATTTATTTATATATTTTTAAGTGTTTTACTCTATTTTTTAGTGTTTAAATATTTAGTAGTAAATTTAGTAAAAAAAAATATACACAAAAAAAAATTGTGTTTAAATATTTTGAAGTTAATTTTTGTGCAGGAACCTAGGTAATTACTATTTTAAGCTGAAAAATAACTCAAACATGTTAAATATTTTCGTATGAGAAAATGATTTTGGTATTACGTATGTATGAGAATTTCGAAGGGCAGCCCGGCCCCTAATGTCTGTCTGTCTGTCTGTCATCTACTGAACCCCCAGCCTCGTTATACATAGTTTATCTAATTGCAGGATGCAGTTTTTATACCCGACTGCAATTAAAGCTATAAAACTGACTTCTACTATTTTAAAGGTCCTAAATACTATAAAGTGAATGTTGCCAAGGTTTTTAGTTCAAAGACCAAGCATTAGTAGTCGTTAGCAATCTTTGGTGCGACTAGAAATTATTTTAAAATTTAAATTATATGAATTAATTAACATAGTATTATGTGCCTATTTTAGATACAAATATTAAACACGCGATGTCGCAAGTGATGAAAATAGTGGAAAAAACGTTGAAAATCGTGTCTTGTAAAATATTGTTACGTTTACGGTGAGATTTATTAGGTGGACGATCCATTGTAGTCTGGATAGTGCATAAATTGGAGATTAATAAAACATTTTATACCATTTAAAGACGCTCTTAAAGCTTTATAAAATCGTTTGATATAGGCAGTGATGAGATTTTTTTAGTTTGGTCTTTTAATACTACGATTTCAAGTAAGTAGTAGGTATTTTTTTTTCTCTCATATATTATCTTTAAGTACAAAATTTTACAATTATTATTATTAATATGGATGTAAAAAATTTAGGTACAGCCTACGATATAACAAACAAAGTGATTACTAAACCTTACAATTTAATTTATTTTGAAGTTCAATAATGTTTCGAAAGTTGCATAAAAATGTTCACAACCTCTGACTTGATCAATAATAACACCAGTACCATATTATTAGGTGCTATATATAATACACACGTACTTATAATCTAGATAAAACAATTTGTGTATAGACTGAGTGTTGCAATAAAGTTATCACTACATATTATTATAAAACAAAGTCGCTTTTTCTTCCCTCATGTCTCTTTGTTCCCTTTAATCTTTAAACATACGCAACGGATTTTGACGCGGTTTTCTTTGATATAAGTATAGAGTGATTGAAGAGGAAGGTTTATAAGTATAATAACAATCATTAAATAGTGGAGAAATACTGTTATTTTTGAGGTTTCTAATCTGATGATTAGAAATAATTACCTTTTTTTCGCTTACATAGCAAACGCAGGCTGAAGTGGTGGTTAATATAACGTATAGCTGAGAAAAATAGCGCGCTATTTCTTCGCAACGAATAGCGCGCGCTATAAAACTATGCATAAGACGCTACGTTATAGCGTATCACGCGGTCACTGACCTAGCGCGGCGCCGCTCGCGCTGCCGATCGCGCGCGACTTTCGTTGGTTCGTTGTCGTGTCGTTCGGGTCCAAATCGGGAGAATTCGGCTGTCATAATTTTTTCAGTGTTGCGTTGCGTGCATAGGTGAATTATAATGTTTTATAATCATCAGTACCTAATTAACCTGTACTGTAATATATAATGGTAACTTCCGTTCCATGTAAACGTATTTTTTCTAAATCTGGATACGTTATTATATTTTTAAATGTAAATAAAATGTAAAAAAAACTGTTGTAAAAAAAAGATGTAAAAATAATTTAAAACGTATATTAATTATTAAGTACCAAAAAATAAAAATTTAAATATTTCAAACATAATAAAATTAACCAAATAAACAATAATGCCTTCAAACGATTATATTATTGTAATTATCTTTAACAAACACGTTATATTAGGTATATTAACTCACCCACCGCGTTATAATTATTAACGAAAGAATTCAAATTCAATAACGTCGGTAACTTTACAACGTGTCCAATCGATCGTTATAACGTATCATTCATTTAAATAACGTAGCGTCAAAAATAGGTGGCTTGAAAGAATCGAGATTTCATTCGTTATAACTGTTATAAGTTATAACGTAGCGTCAAAACTAGCGCGCTTGAAAAGTGTAGCGTATTCCATCTAGCGCGCTATGAAAATATAGCCGTTAAGAACACCACTGCACTGCAGTGAACCCTACGAGATTTATCAAAATAATGTACCAAGTATTGTACACAATGAAAAGATCTACAGAAAACTTCGTGATGGTATAATATTATGTTCATCTCTTATGGATATCCCACAGTAACATTTTTTGTCATTTACTTTTTACTTCAAATAATGGCTAATTTTCGAAGCGATTTTAACCAATATCTAGGCATTACGGCATAAATCCTTATTCAATTAAATACTTTAAATACATTGTTGATTTAACCCATCAAGATTCGAGCCCCATAAGCTCACCGGTGAGCGAGACGCAATAGAATAACAATAGATTTCCAAGAAACAACGGTCGAAGGATTAATATAGACCTATGGCCCTTTACAGAATATTACAGATTTAAAAATTTCGGAACGTAGCTTTTGCGGCGGTACCGGCCATTATATGCGGGCCACGAGAATAATATGTAAATCAAAATCAAAAAGGTGTGTGTCATGATTAGGGTTGCCACCCGTACTTTATAATAAAGTATTGTACGTTATTTAAGGTAATTGTACTCTGTACTTTATATTAAGGCGCTATATTGAAAAACTGTCCTTTTTGACGTAATTACTATAGGACCCTCAAAAATGTTACAAATCTGGTATTGAGATATACATATCTTCATAGCCTTATCTAGGTTTGAGAAGAACTAGAAACACGATTAATGTATTTTGCCTCGATACATTTAATTTTCGAAATGACCTCTTAAAAATACGAAATTTGAAGATTATTTTTAAACGAAAATAGATGTATTGTAGGAAATTAGTCTAATTGATAGACACCTTTGCAACTCAAAATCGTATAGAAGCATTTTGCTTAAATGCTTCTAGTTATCTTATAAATGATTATAATTACGTTTTTTTCGCATGTTTTCCGAGCGAGCCGATAGCTTCTGGCCACAGCGTATTCACGACTTTATAGTCATACAAATTAAGTATAAAATTACCCTTTCGGTAAAATTACTTTCGATATAGCGTCTTAATAATAAAGTACGCGAAAATACTTTACTTATTTCTCATAATTTGATTTCTGTTGAAGTCGTAAGTATTTTTTTTATCGATTTATCTATCGAAAGATACTCGTTTACTGCAAAAATTAAAAAGCAATGAAAATATTATATCTTTAAATATACTTAAAGAAAAATAAATTGTACTTTGTTTTTATTCTGTGTAGGTACTTTATTTTTCTTACTTGCAGTAACCAATGTACTTTAAATGCAAAAATAAAAGGTGACAACCCTAGTCATGATAGCTAGTTTGGAGACTACGAGGGCATAAAACTACCAAAATATGCACTATCAACGAAAAATTGCCAAAATATGCACCTAAAAAGTGCCATTATATGCATATTACTTGCATATATGCAAATGCATATGCAAGTATGCAAATGCATAATATAATCCGATGTCTAATTATGATACTAGGTGACGCCGGCAACTCCATTGCGCAAAAATTACTCGTACATTATACCGGGATCAAAAATATGTCTGTACTCTATCCTTTCCCAGGACTCCAAAGTATCTTCATACCAAATTTCATCTAAATCTATTTAAGATCGATGATGATGCGACTAAAGCAAAATTGTCGATTTTATAATTCATTATCATGCCTGAAAAAAAGCCCCGAATTGTTTCATATTCTAAACATAGATACTTCACAATATTTCCAAGAATTTGATCTGAGTGAAAACACGGTATCTTAAAATTTTCTTGATAGAAAAAAATCACATTGAAGATGAATCTAATTTTCACGATTTTTTCATATATTAAGTACCATAACCGTGCATTAAACTAAGTTAATATTTTAACACATTGTATTCTATATTGAGAAACTGACCTAGCGGATTTTTAAAATGTTGTATATTTATCGAGTTACGAGTATTAAGAAAAAACTAACTCGGCGATGATTCCGCGTCGTCCTTCATTTGTTATGTTGTATGTTTGATTTTTTGCTTTAGCCGCCCTCTTAAGCGTGGAGAGGTAACAGACAGACACTCTTTCACATTTGTAATATTACATAGTATGGATTAAACATGCTTATTATTTACACATGAAACAAACGCATATTCACCGTTACTTTATGATACAAAATACGTAAGCTATTTTGGCAAACAAAAATAATATTATCAAGTAGAGTTATATCATATCACGTTGAGCCAAGCTGCTTACTACTGTATAGCACACGCTCTAACTAGAGCTAGCCCAGCTAGGCCAACTTCCCTAAATCTGAGATAGGTAATTAATTATTAATATGTGGCTTAGCCTTTACCCGTGTTTACGTCAACAGTTTTCATTTATTAACTTTTTACCGATTTATTTTTGTGTTTTTGGTCTAGTGATTTTGATAATAAAGAACCCTGTAGCATAGCTTAGGTCCGTCGTCCGCTCGTCCACATTTGTATCATTTGCGCGATCAGATCTCCGATGATCTCCGTCGCGTCGCATCGAAGCGATCATGATCGCTAGGACGCCCCAATCGCTATTAACCGCGTATCTGATACGCGCATGATCGGCAGAATAATCTAGTGTGGACGCATTTTGATACGGTGTCATGATACGGCTATGTCACGTGATAGAGGCGGTTTTCCCCCGATCATCAAAATAAATAGATCGATACGAGGATCGGCGAGATGATACGCGATCAAGATAATATGACGCGATGGCAAAAACAGGCGTCCACACTATGATACGCATACTTGATACGGCGCGATGATCGCGACGGTGATCTGATCGGAGATCTGATCGCGCAAATGATACAAACGTGGACGAGCTTTTAGAGAACGATGTTACGTATTTATAGCTTATCGAATCATTGCGGAAAACTCCACAATTGTTTTCCAACTTGCAAGTTATTTAGTTGTGTAAACTATCTTTGATATAATTAGTAAAGTAATGTTAGTACGTCAATTTTATCGCATTGCTGTTAATAAAACTAATAGCTATGCCCTACAATATGTGGCTCCTCTTAACCGCCTTTCGAAAAAGAAGGTTATAATATTATGTTACACGTGTTTTTTAAATGTTTAAATTAAAATGAATGCGTCTAATGGCAGTTGGCACACGTGACACAATAAATGAATGTTGTGAAATTAAATCTACATCAGGCCAAGAACTGCTATGTAACTATACTGATTAAAGTTATTAGAAAATACTTTCTATTAATTATAACTAAATTATGTTTATTTTTTGCGTTTACAAGTGATGATAAAATATTATAAATAGCATCAATGTCGTCATTTGTAGTTCATTTACTTATTATATTATCTCTAATCCCAGTTGTAGTCCCCAACGCCGGTTCTTCTCGTCGGGTTAGTTTCCGAACCGGTGGTAGGCATCATGTAGGACATTCTGAAAATAAAACAATTTTGATTTTGATTGATTTTGATTTTCTACCTTCTGGCTTCTGGCTGGGGCCCTGTCGCGCGGCCGTGCCCCAGATTATTGTGTTCCCTCGCCACGAGCATTCACGTGTAATGTAACATTTTAGATTCGCCTTTGAGCATTACATTACAAAACTACCTCCCTGACAGACGAACGTTCGCGTGTAATGTAACATTCGACTTTGAGCATTCTAGCGGGCCAAAGTTGCTGTTGTAATTTAACAAACGATTTCCAATAACAGGCGTTAGTGATATTGGCCCTTATCTAACTACTGCAAAGTCAAAGTCTGGTTTAAGAGCAAGGCCTAACAAGCTAAGTCAGTTTGAGTACTTTTAACTTATACGACGCTTAAATATCTGTTTATTAATTTGGTATTAAATTATATTTGCAAGTATACTTAGTTTATTTATGTGATAATTTTAATTACATGTTAAAATTGACACGAATTTAATAACTGTTTTCAATCTCAAAACTCAAACTCATTTTTTTTTATTCAGAATAAATTTTTGCAAATATTTTCTGAAAATCTACATGATGCTTACCTGCACCGGTTCGGGAACTAATCCGGCGAGAAGAACCGGCGTAAGAAACTCGCACGGGGTCCACTTTATTTTTGAGTTTAGAGGTGCATAATTTTTGTGAATAGCTAACAATATTATGTCCAATAATGCTGCGCGTGCAATACCGCATTAGCGCAACTAGTAAAAAACGCGTAACAGCAAAATGCGCAAAATTGAGATATTGTGCCAAACGATTCAAAACGCATATTGGCTTATATTAGGCTTCACAGAATTTAAATTATCCAATAATTAAAAACGCACATTTTGCCATCGAAACGATACCGCGGAACAGTAGGCGGCCGGTAGTTTCCGCGTAGGTATTTACTGCAGCGGCAAGAAAAATATATCGAAAATAGTAAGCGCTCCCAGAAATAACTATTTTTCTGAGATAAACCACCACTTTGGTATATTTTAATTATTGTTTAATATGGTTCATATCTATTGTATTCAAGCTAGAACGTTTCAATTAATTTACCACCATTGCCATTGCTTTGAAGATCAAGGAAGATTACATGTGATCATTATACTATCTTCACCTTAAAAATACAGGCGGCAACTTTTTTATCTTTAATATTAAGCCTACTTATTTTGTAATTATTTAAAACAAAAACGCGTAGGTGACTTTACACAAAACCTAAGCCAACTGCGAACAAATTTATGTTACTAACCACTAAAGGAAAGTACAAAGAACTAGCTTTTAAGTTCAGTCGGTATTCGGAGTCAAAATAGCTGAGATATTCAGTTTTTACTTTTTTCTTCCTCCTGTAAAATCATCAAAAAGCAGAATACGCGGTATTTACCAACTACACATACGCGCAACAACGATATGCATAATAAACTAATTTGACACATCGTTTATGAATAATTATTAGTTACAATTAATTCATAATTACTAAATAGCACATAAATTAAGGTAAACAAGAGAACCTGCTGCGCGTGTTGCAACTTGCAACGGTGATGAGCAGTCTCACTTGAGGAACGAATATATTATAGTTTATCTGTATCTGAATATATTATAGTTTTTAGGGTTCCGTACCCAAAGGGTAAAAAAATCTGTTACTAAGACTTCGTTCTCTGTCCGTCTCTCTGTCTGTCTGTCTCCAGGATGTACTTAAATACATAAATGTGACCCATAACGTTTTCAGGGTTCGCTACCCAAAGGGTAAAAACGGGACCCTATTACTAAGACTGTCGTCCGTCGTTGTCTGTCCGTCTGTCTGTTCGGTAGTATCTCAAGAACCGCTATATTCTCCTAGAAGTCTCCCTTCTGAAATTTTTACAGATTAATGTGTATTTCTGTTATAACAACAATTATTACTAAAAATAAAATATCTGTTCGCGGTTTTGCTCGGAGACTTTACTCGGCATCCGCATGAATGCACACAGCACAATATAATTAATGATGCCGACAATCTTACATTTTTTATGGTACCTTATACCTCCCCTACACATCAAGCGGGGATGATTTTTGTTTTTCCGCGTCCACCCCACCATCTGGGGTGTCGTAGAATAGGTTTTTTATGATTCCGTAGTCAACAAATCTGCCCCTATGCAGAACAAATGCTGGTAAGCGAGCGCCAATATACAAAGTAATGGAAAATTACAATTTAAACTTTAATGAAATAGATTTATTTAGTAATAAAGCATGTTCTTTTAGAGATAAAATATATAAAAAATGTTTAAATAATTAAAAAATTGTAAAAATAATGATAATAATAATAATGATAATTGTAAGTTTTAAAAGTATTGTACTACTAATAAGAGTAGACTTATAAGAATAATTAAGTTTTAACAGTATTGTGCTACTACGTAACTATACTCACTCACTTACGACACGCACACACACACGATTTAGGGATCCCTGATTAATAGTGTTTCATCAAATAGTTATTTCATATTCATTTTTTTTTTATTTTAATATGAGCTCATTATACTCTGCTCATTAGTGTATTTTTCAAAGTGGTTTTAGTATTCGAAACACTTCATTTAAGATAAAATGCCGCTCAGTTTTAGTGGTGGGTCGTCGACGCTTTTTCGATCAACGAAACGAGACCGTTTATCGTTCATCGTAAACTAGTTGAAAAAACAGTTTTTTTTTCGACTAGTTTACGTCTTCGACGAATAGTGTGGTGGGTCGTCGATGCTTTTTCGATCAACTAAACGAGACCGTTTATCGTTCATCGTAAACTAGTCAATGACAAAACAGTTTTTTTTTCAACTAGTTTTCGTCTTCGACGAACACTGAACTAAACAATAAACTATGACAAAAAAGTAGTTTTTTTGACTAAACGACTTTCAGCATTAACTGTTTTGACAAACTTGTTGTAGTTTTGCACTTCGACGCGACGAGTGATGACGACGAACGACGAGACGGTTTAATCTGTGAGGTGAAAATGCACTTCCCTACATACTTAGTACATACTTTTTTCTAGGCTTAGGACTGGCAGGCAGGCAGGCAGATTAATTACTGAAATTTTACATTTACTTAATTAATTTAAAATATTACCACCCATCCGTCGATCGTGACGTCGCGTCGCGACGAATGGTCTCTGTCACACACACCGTTCCGGCATGGCAACCGTTCACGCATAGTTTATTAGTAGACTCTAGACTAGTTTACCCGTTCATGACTAATAAACAGTTTAATAAAACGGTTCGTTCATTCAACGCCCATCCCTACTCAGTATAAAAAATACATTTGCCAAATATTGAAAAAATGCAGGACGTAACGTTGACACTCAAACAGATATTAGATCGCTCAAATATTATGAAGCTGCTCATTTTTTTAACCGACTTCCAAAAAACGAGGAGGTTATATGTTCGGCTGTGGATATATTTTTTTTTTGTATGTTCAATGATTACTCCACCGTTTGTGAACCGATTTTCGAAATTTTTGTTTTGTTGTATTAGGTTTCACTCCAATTTGGTACCATATTCACAAAAGTGGTGACCTGATGATGGGATCCAGGAGTAATCAAGGGGACTCCTCGAAATTTATATGGAAACATATGGTGATTTTGGTTTTATGTGAAGTGTACTAAGAATATGCTACCAAAAAGTCAAATATTGGGTCAAGGTATACCATGGTTTCGAAGATGCTGAGAGAACTCCTGACTCTTTATAGATACACGTTTGGGAGTTTCGGCGTTGTTTTAAGAACATAAAGCATATGCTACCATGCAATTCAAATTCATCATCATCATCATCGTCATCATCATCATTACCACGTCGTGTTAAGGTCACCAATGTCTCATGGCACAAAATAGATAATAGTACAAGGCATAGGTATGGATACAAAAATAATAATTATATACATAACAACACCAATTATAGGCTGTTTATTATACACGGCGGTCGGCACCGCAGAGGCAACGGCGTCGCCGCGCGCCGCCGCGCGTGCGTAAACATCGTATTCAAGTTCTAACCGGAATGTCAGGGCATGCGGCATGCCGTGCTGCGAACATTTTTCAGCACGTGTTCACTTAGGTTTTTTTAAAATGTATTGTTTAAATGTATCTATCTACCTGATATTTGGGCCTTGGAGTATGCCGTATGACTCTTAACAGTCTTAACAAATTGTAATAAGATACGTAGAATATACGCAGTACCACCGACGACCACTTATAAATTCGCGGACTATGACGGAGGTCAACTTAATAACAATTATACGAGATCAATTACCACTCAATATTATGATTTATGTTGTCAATTCAATGCTCACTGCTCACACCATGCGGCAAGCTCGCTGTTGAGTTGTCAGTTGCTTACAAACTTTCAACAACACGACAGAAATCTGTTACAAGTTACAACTACCTATATAAAACTTCTACGTACAAGCGATAGCGCGACACAGGAGCGCCTCAGTGAAGACAATATGAAACTATTTTTTTATACAATTTGAATTTGCACTAACAGTTTACCTACTAGGTAACTAAAAAGAGTGAAATTATTATTTTTAACAAAAATTAAAACATACTTCCAAGGTAAAAACAATATTAATAGCATCCTTATAATATGAACTAAAAAGTATTAAATAATTTTTCCTATCTAATATGTAGTGCCTTTTCCCGAATTCGGCTAAACCTCAACTATTTCTTTCATATTATAAGGATGCTATTAATATTGTTTTTACCTTGGAAGTCGGTTTTAATTTTTTGTTAATTAAGTAACTCAAATAAATAATTTGTAAGTTGCTGTTTTGTTAATTTCTCGTCACTTACAGACAGTCGCTCAAATAGTAATTCTATAACCCAAATTAATTAATTTTGACACTTAAAACGGTAATTTACAGTCGCTCGATTAAATACTACCCATTTTAAAATATTACGAGTATTCAAAGATCATTTTCCGATTTAGGGATCCATTTGTGAAATATGAAGTTTTAAAGTGGGAAAAGTCGCTAGTCCAGTCCCCCCTTCTACCAGCTAACCGGTTGCTTCTGGAAATATGCCATGCTTAAAAATATACAGGGTGTAATAAAAATAAGTGATACTTTAGAGGGTTTGTAAGTGTCCCTTGTATTGTAATTTGTAGTTCACTATGAAATTTTTGAGTTTTTTTTTTGACTATGAATGACTATTTCGAAGATTTTTGAGTTTTTTGATCCCCCCCGTCCCCGTAATAACTGAGATCTCTATCACAATATTTAAACGGTTGCGCTTCTTTATCTTTTTAATAGTAAGTACTTGTGAATGTTACGAGTAATTCAAAACAATGCGATAATCGAAGTGACCCGGATCCAAAATATATCAATAATTGCTGTCGTGATAAATAAATATGTAAGTCTTTTTAAGGTTCTGTACCCAAAGGGTAAAAACGGGACCCTGTTACTAAGTCTTCGATGTCTGTCTGTCTGTCTATCTGTCTGTCTCCAGGCTTTAACTCAAGAACGGTAATAGCTAGAGAGTTGCAATTTCACAGATTATGTATTTCTGATGCTGTTATAACAACAAATACTAAAAACAAAAGTAATTAAATATTTAAGGGGGGCTCCCATCAATGAACACAACAGATTGGCACTGGAAATGTTCAGAAAATACTCAGCTGTATTTATACTTTAATCTATATTATAATTATATGTTACGCTCAAAGACCGAAATCGCTCAGTGAGCGAAAAAATAGCTCACAACGCTTTGTGGTCACAGTGAAACAGCCGCGACGCAAATTTCGCGTTGTGGCTCTAATGAAAACGGTTACGACGCATTCTGGCAATCACAAAATGACCATAACGCGAAATTCGTGTCGTGGCTGATATGCTATTCGTTTTTCTTGATTTGTTCTTGATTGATTAATCATCCATAGGTATGGAGGATTATATTTGAATTACCACGCGTACTACAAAATATTTTTTCTTTTACTTTGTCTTTGTCTGGCGCAACGTAATTGCGGGCATCAACTACTAGTAGGTAGTTATTAAATTTAAATTATATAAATTAAATACAACTATGTTTTTATTATTTATTGAGATCAGACTACTTCATATTAAAAAAAACAACAACACGTTGCGCCAGACAGACATACAGTAATACCTAATATTAGTACGGATAGTATGGAACTATGGATATTCCATAAAATATAATAATGATAAACACGTTATGCAGTGATTTAGTAAAGAAAAAATATTTTGTAGTACGCGTAGTAATTCAAATTTGATCTTCCATACCTATGGACGATTAATCAATCAAGAACAAATCAAGAAAAACGAATAGCATATCAGCCACGACACGAATTTCGCGTTATGGTCTTTTTGTGATTGCCAGAACGCGTCGTGGCCGTTTTCATTAGAGCCACAACGCGAATTTTGTTTCGTGACTGTTTCACTGCGACCACAACGCGTTGTGAACTATTTTTTCACTCACTGAGCGATTTCGGTCTTTGAGCGTACCATTTCTTCTTATATATAAAAATGGATTTTCAAATGTGTTAGTCGCGCTAAAATTCGAAAACGGCTTAACACATTGGGCTGATTTTAGTCTTAAAATATTCGTAGAAGTTCAGGGAAGGTTTTAAAGTGACACGAAGTTCACCGGGACAGCTAGTCTAATATATAAAATTCTCGTGTCACGGTGTGCGTAATTGAACTCCTCTGAAACGGCTCGACCGATTTTCGTGAATCTTAGCGAGCATATCGGCTAGGGTTGAGAATCGGACAACATCTACTTTTTATATTGATAAGTGCATTTGTTGAATAAATAATAGTAAATTATTACAACTCGAGACTGAGGGCGACCATTGTTTGTGCGACGGGATAGCGATCGACGTTGCCATGGCGACATACTTATTTAGTCATTTCAATAAAATTATATTCGCGAAATATTTTATATTATAGCAAAGCAACGTTTGCTGGGACAGCTAGTATTATATAAAAATGGATTTTCAATTGTGTTAGTAACGCTAAAACTCGAAAACGGCTGAACGGATTGGGCTAATTTTAGTCTTAAAATATTCGTAGAAGTCCAGGGAAGGTTTCAAAGTGACACGAAGCTAACCGGGATTGCTAGTAATTAATAATAAAATTTAAATAAAATTAATAATTAAGGGGTGCTCCCATACAAAAATCACATTTATTTACTATTTTTGCTCTATAATGGTACGGACCCTTCGTGCACGAGTTCAACACGCACTTTATCGATTTTTAAGTGTACGAAACTGTTTTGAACTTTTGTATCTATTCTTCTATCATTTCTATGATCCCTGCTGGGCCTAGCATTTACGACTTGCCAACTCTTTTTTTACAAGAAATAAGGTATACAATAGTATACATATTATATCAGATCTGTGAAGGATTTTAAACAGTATTTTATTTATTTATTGTTTTAACTAAGTGCAGTATTAGAGCTTCTCGCATAACAAACAAAAATTTTTTAAGTTTAATAAAGTGATCGCATTTTAATGCTGAAAGCTGTATTTCGTATGCTTTATTTTTCTATAACAGTAAAAAGTATAATTTACTGAAAATCCGTATTTAATAGTGTAATAAAACAGCATATAATTTATACTGTTTTTGTAGGTTTTTATATAACTAACAAATGACAATTGACAACCCTACCCGCGCGGGAAGGGTACGTTCATTCCAACGATATCAAAATACTACGTTCTAATTCTATGGTTCATTCAATAAATTCACAGTTTAGAAACGTTCGTAACAACTAACAAGCGAGTTATCTTCGATCTTGATATTTTTATACACTCATTAAGTAACTTGCACAATTTTACAAAGTTTTATAGCTTTTGCATGTAAATGTACTGTCACGAACAGATGACTTCAAGGCCCGAGCGAGGCCAATTACGCGGTCAAGAAGTTTGATGTAACCGCAGCTTATACACAGCTTCAATGCAACGAACTTTAGCTTAAAAATATTTTAATGAACGTTATAAATAAATAATACTCAAAACTAATAAAAATGATATGAAGTTAACCGACATATTTTGAAATATACTTTATTTTCAATACTTATTAAGGAAAATTATCTTATATGTTATTTTCGTAACAAAATAAATGATTAAGTGAATGAGTACAAAAGGTTTTTGATTACTATTTTAAATAATTTTCTATCCACATTTAAACTTGCGCTTTCCACTAAAAGGCTAACTAGTGCCCGTACCCTAGTTTTTTTTTCTTAGCTATAGTTCATCATTATCAGCCTGCTCAGTGCTGAGAGATCGCGGTTCACCAGTTTCGTGAAGGGCCGATTAGCAATTTGCAGTCGTTTGGTGGTATTTATATTTTGCATTCTAGTTCGTGACATTTATGAATATATTCACATTAATGGAAAGTTGACCTGGTGCTGCAGCATCACCTGGTAATCAATAGGATACCCAACTCCTCACCAACTTAGAGCAGAGGTTTCGTGTTTGGGCCCATTTTAATTGCGACAACTAGTAAGACGGAGATAAACAGTAAATATTTGCATGCTAATGCTGCAGCATCACCTGGATTCTAGGAGCCGAGCTCCATATGAAAGTAGTGTGTTTTCGCGGGTTCTGGATCACGATTCTGGGTCCACCCCTCCCCCCGCTCGCAGCTCGCAAACTGTCTCCTTTCCAAAGATAGCTTTTGTGTTTACCCCTCATTATCTACGATCTCCACGCTCCATTGTTCCTTTATAATTACAATCGCTACTTATTGCATTGTTATGCTCGCCTCAGTGTTCTATTGTTCGTAATGACTACCTGGCTTATCGCTTATGTCACCTTGCTTTCTTACAAGATTTTAAATAAATATGAATGATAATTAACTAACTAATGAATTATTGCAAATTAAAAGTCATAATTAATTATGTAGGTCACCCGATCATTCGATGGGCTTCGTAAATACACAACGACGTGGTGTACAAACTGACATGTTTTGCTCGTCAGCGAAATCCGACGAGTCAACGACCGCCGCCGCCACGATCGCCGCGGCTGCCACCCGCATCTCGCGGCTCGCGTCGAAGCGCAAGTGTAAAAGCTCAAAACTCACAAAGCTCGCAGCACACAAGCGAGCCCTGCGAGTCGCGAGCCGCGCCGCCAGACGGGTCGCAAGCTCATGTTTACACTCTCGACTCGTAGCGCGTCTCGCGACTCGCAGGGCACGCACCCGCTCGCTGCCGCCACCCACATCTCGCGGCTCGCATCGAAGTGCAAGTGTAAACACAAAGCTCGCAACACACTGCACACAAGCGTGCCCTGCGAGTCGCGAGCCGCGCCGTGGCCGCGCCGCGAGACGGGTCGCAAGCTCAAGTTTACACTCTCGGCTCGTAGCGCGTCTCGCGGCTCGGCTCGCGGTTCGCGCGCGAGAGTAAATCATGTATTACAAGATTTTAAATAAATAAAACTTGATAATTTTTTCATTACATGTATTTTATTTCATTAAAACATTTATTACGCGCGCGAGTGTAAATCATGTATTACAAGATAGAATTTGTATAATTTGTAATTTGTATAATAAAACTTGATACATTTTTAATTACATTTATTTTATTAAAACATGTATTGAACATACTGTACGATATTATATTATCATTACACAAAGTGTTGCTACTAAATAACTTTTGAAACTCTACTAAACTTTCCCTATTGAACTTATAATACAAGGACATACATTAAACTATACTCGTCACAAACTGATGTGAAATCATTTTGTAATCTCCACAATATGTTAAAATCCAATCTCCTACAGTTTCACCCCATAAAATTGCCCGCCTTGTGATATTGCATAGGAGTGCGCCTGCAGGAATCAAAGTATTGACAAATGTCATTTTCATTGATGTGCATGGCCATCTAGTGGGGTCCAGGTGTAACAATATATTATCAGGATCCAAGTTGCTAATAAATGTATGTAGGGGGTTGAACATATTATTATATTATATAGGCAGACGATTCGCAGCGTATACAATATTATCTTCTAAAGTCTAAACCTTCACAAATTCTTCTCAAGTAATTACGGATCTCTATTGTGTTCATACTGTATTATCACAGAACCAATCTGGTATATGAATCTTGTATAATAATAATATGTCACATATCCGTATAATGTATGCTTTATGTATTTACTAAAAGTGGTATTACATATGAAATAATGAATCAATAAATAAAAGAAACAACTTTGGTACAATATTTTATTTCATAGTATCTACAGTCTACTATTAGATAAACACTCACACATACACACGTTTCACATTATAACTCAAATATATTATTATCATACATATTGTGACTTTTCTTAGCTTCTATAGCCTACAGTTACATTACGGTTTTTATCTAGTTTTCTATAACATTATCAAACTGCAAATACAATACAGTTAATCGTTTGAGAGAGACTAGAATCAATTGATATTCCATTTTCTTCATTAATGAAATGTATTCCAGTGCCGGAAAATAATGTATGAGAGACTGAAGTGAACATATTAGTGTGGTGTTTGTATAGAATTTTTTATATTTTACCTTTTTAATAAGTATTGTTTCTGGTCTATTGACATAAAATTGTCAGATGCCATTCTGTAAAAAATATCTTTCCTTCAGCATGTACTAAGTTGTTTAATTGCTAAAATACGCAGATATCTTAATTAGATACCATTGAAGGATGGTTGTAGAGTTTTTGAAGGCACGTGTTGTCCATCTATGCATAAACAATATGAATTCATACCATAATTTTAAAATTGAAAGGATTCTTGCTAACGATTAAATGCTGCGTTATTTACAAATCCTATGATAAATCTTTTGAGTACTTGCACCGGAATATTATCAAGCGTTTTTTTTCTCATCAGTGGAAAGTCTTAATATCATAAACGTTATTCACAATTATTGAGTCATTCTTAGCATCCATTTAATGATAAAGCATACATTCATTACTAACAATTATTCCTGTGAGTCGCTAAAAGAACAGGATAACTTAATGGTTGGGACATATTTAGATAAGAATGCAAAACCTCATATCGTCCTAAACTATAAGCATAATAACTATTTCGTAAATACAATTACAACAATTTTAAAAGTGTCTACGTAAATGAAACACAAAATTCTAATGTTTATACCTACTATCACAACATCGCATACGTAGTACTGACATATACAATATACATTATACAATTATACACTCTAATACACCGCAAGAGAAAGTTCAGCCAATAGTTATCCTAATTTGCGACTTCAAAAGGCACTCTAGTTATTAATTACATTACTTGATACGTTTTTAAAGTCGTTGTAATTCGTTATAATTTAAATCTGTTAAAATAGCAGCACAAAAAATTGGACCAGCTCCAAATTGGACGAAATGCTAGTGGACGTGGAAAAATTTTTTACTTATTGTACTTTTTTAAATTTTGAAATTTAAGAAAGTAAAATATAAAATATGAAATTGAAAATGAAATTTAAAAAATTTCCTATAACAAAAAACATACGATAATTCTATAAACTAATTATATTCTTAATCCTATAGCATATTCCGTATACACCCATAAGTATTGTACTTTGTTATGATATATTATTTTTTTCTTTTGTTTACTAGTTTGTAATACTTTGTTTCGAGTAGCTATACTTTATTTATAGTATATTATATTACTTTTATAATATGTATAATATTGTACTGAATGTTTAATTTTTAAAGTTTCATTGTATTACAACATTGTCTATAGTCTATACATAATATTATAAAACAATCCCCTCATGTTCCTTTGCATTGTTCCCTTTAATCTTTAAAACTACACAACGGATTTTGATGCGGTTTTCTATAATAGATAGAGTGATTCAAGAGGAAGGTTATAAAGTGTAATAGTGTAATATGTCATAACATTCATTAAATAGTGGAGAAATACTGTTATTGTTGAGGTTTCTAATGTGATGTCGTAAATAAGTACATATTTTTTTTCCGCTTACATTGCAAACGCAGGCTGAACCCTACGAGACTTATCAAAATAATGTACCAAGTATTGTACACAACTAAAAGGTCTACAGAATACTCCGCGACGGTTCATATCTATCTCTTATGGATATCCCACAATAACAATTTTTGACATTTACTTTTTACGACAAATAATGGCTAATTTTCGAAGCAATTGTAATAAATATAACATTGATCCTTATCCAATTAAATATTTTAAATATATTGTTGATTTAATTTAGATCTATATGGCCCTCTACGGCATATTATGATTTAAATGATTAGTTTCGAAGATATTACAGATTAAAAAATTGCGGAACGAAGCTTTTACGGCGGTACCGACCAATGCGGGCCACGGGTAGTAATAATGAATATAAAATATAAATCAAAACAGCTGAATCGATTTTAATCATATTTTTTTCAGTGGTTATATATTTTATACCTGTGTGCGAAGCCGGGGCGGGTCGCTAGTAGAATATAATACAAAAGTTTTTTCAAGTTTTAAATTATGTTACATAAATGAGTTTCAATCAAAATTTGAATATATTTCAAATTAATTATTATAGCTTGTTTCATTATTTTCAAAAACCTTTTAGAAAATTATTAAACTTTTCTTGTATATAAAAATATCCAATGTTGAGATTCAAATCAACCAAACATAGAATTTTCACTCAAAAAGTAAATAAAATGTTTATCATACAACGATACTAAAACTTAACAGATTTATTTTGTCTAATGATACATCATTACAAATTGAGAAAAGTTATGTGGAATAAAACCTTCTAAAAATCTTGTGTTCGTATGTGATTTGTCATTGTAACGTGAAACTGTATTTTTAAGCTTAGTCAATATGATTAATTTGTTTTCTTGTTTGTAATAATTGTAAACGTACTTTGTTATGAGATAATTTTATACTAATGATTTTATTTCTTTTGTAAACTGATTTTAATACTTTGTTTCGAGTAGCCATACTTTTATATGTATAATATTGTACTGAATGTTTAATTTTTTAAGTTTCATTGTATTACAACATTGTAATTTATATAATATTTAATCAAGATTTTCTTAAACAAAGTTTTAAATTACTCATATGAGTTTCAATAAAAATTTGAATATAATATATTTCAAATTTATTAAAGCTTTTTTCATTATTTTCAAAAACTTTTTAGAAAATTATAAAACGTGTTTTTTTTAATTTAATATATTTCAAATTTATTAAAGCTTGTTTCGTTATTTTCAAAAACCTTTTTGAAAATTACAAAACGTGTTTTTTTTTATAAAAAATTATTTCAAATTTATTAAAGCTTGTTTCATTATTTTCAAAAACATTTTAGAAAATTACAAAACGTGGTTTTTTATAAAAAAAAATTCAAATGTATTAAAGCTTTTTTCATTATTTTCAAAAACTTTTTAGAAAATTATAAAATTATAAAACTTTTTTTTAATTTAATATAATATTTCAAATTTATTAAAACTTATTTCGTTATTCCAAAAACCTTTAAGAAAATTTCAAAACGTGTTTTTTTTTATAAAATATATTTCAAATTTATTAAAGCTTATTTCGTTATTTCAAAAACCCTTAAGAAAATTACAAAACATGTTTTTTTTTATAAAATATATTTCAAATTTATTAAAGCTTGTTTCATTATTTTCAAAAACCTTTTAGAAAATTATAAAACGTGTTTTTTAAATACAATATATTTCAAATTTATTAATGCTAGTTTCATTATTTTCATAAACTTTTTAGAACATTATAAAAAGTTTTTTTTAATTTGAAATATTTCAAATTTATTAAAGCTTGTTTCATTATTTTCAAAAACCTTTTAGAAAATTACAAAATGTTTTTTTTTTATTTTTATAAAAATATTCAATTATTTTCACCCAAAAAATAAATTAAACATGTTTATCATAATCTCTAAATATATCAAACTTTATAAGTCACATAAAATCAATTTGTGAAACCAAAATATATTAAAGGTCTTTTGAAATCTTGTGATGACGATGAAATAAATTGCATTTGTGAGTATATTCATAATGTTCTACAATTTAAAGTACCTACCACTCGAAGAAAAGGAGAAAAAAAAATTAAACAAATATAGAGATATTATTTCTCAAAAATATTTTGTGCGAAAAGGGATAAGTAAATTAAGAAAAAAGAAATTGAAAAAGGGGGGCGCATTTTTACGTAACATTACGTATTTTGTAAATCTATGATATTGTATTACAGACATACCAACTTATCTGTGAACTGAACGGCGCGGCGGCGCTAGCAGTAATACAAAATTGTATTTCTACCAATCGCAGCAGTTCTGGGATTTGACATTTTCGTATTAGTGGCCGACGGCCGTAGTTCCAATAATGCCCGGTTCACAGATAACTTGGTATCTTTGTAATAACTAATAATTATTAATAGCCATTAGCCAGTAGGTACTCACTGACCTACATTGTCTATGAATTAGCAATCATTAAATACGTATTTGCTTCAATCGACGGATATGGGTCAAAATGAGCAAAACTGATATGTAATATTATATTAAAATTGATATTTCAATGGCGTTACTCAAACTTTAAGAACACGTTAATTATTAAGAAATTAAAAAAAGACCCCACCAAACAACTTTAAAAAGTAATGAAATCTATACTTCTATACTAATATTATAAAGAGGTAAACTTTGTTTGTTTGTTTGTTTAATTGTAATGAATAGGCTCAAAAACTACTGGACCGATTAAAAAAATTCTTTCACCATTCGAAAGCTACATTATTTACGAGTAACATAGGCTACATTTTATTTCGGAAAATGTAGGGTTCCGTAAGATATTTGGATTTTTCTGACACAAGGTGAAAAAAATCAACCAGAAAATTTACTTATTTTGCGTACGCTGCCTAAACTATAAAAGATAGAATCATACAATATTCTATGTAAATGTAGATCTTTTATATATCTACAAAAAAGTCCGCGACACACTATACCTATCTATGTCAAGTGAGGTACAACAACCATTATTTTATTTAAAAATCTTGTTTTTTTTGGACTACATTTAAACGCATTTATTTTACTCATGCTATTAATATTTATCAAAATGAATTAATTTATCACTAAGTACAGTTTATGTAGATAATATTTGGTCTTTGAATGATTAAAATTGGACGTTTGGTTTAGAAGTTAAGGCGAAATTAAAAATTGCGATTTACGCCCGTTTCGAAGTGGGCGCTACCAAGGCGGTGGTGCACAGTAGCGAAGATTATGACCGGCCTTGCAGCTGGTGAATTGGCTCATAATACCAAGAATACCAATGATCCCCACTGATTTGCCTATACCCTTCAAAAGGCTCCAATTTCCTGTAAAAATTATTTTGCACTAACGATAAATATTATGTAAATCCCAGGGCCAAACATTCAAATTAATAGGAATAGATTCATGAAAATAATGTTTTGCTCTATTACGAGTCGGGGATCCCGACCATCAGTATAATTTGTTACCTGAAAATAACTTAACGTCAATTAATGTTGTTTATTAGAAAATCTCTACAATAATCGCTTTAGTTATTTATCCTAAAACAACGGGTTGCACTCCGGGACTACCGTCAGAGGTGAAAGCTTATTATTAATTACATTTAAATATTCTCATCATTAACAAGTTTAACATCCGCAGAAAGACAATCTGCGCAGCCTGCGGAAAATGACTGCGTCGTCGATGTTTCTGTGAATTGACCTGGAAATCATTTTGCTGACCGTGTCTTTCCTGGGTAGGCTTTTTGCAGCGGTAACCGACATCCACGCGGGCGGAGCCGCGGGCGACCGCTATCTATACATACATTATAATAAAACTGTAGAAATGAAAATTCTGTACATTAAAGATATTCAAAAAATAATAAGCGGGGGGTGTCACTACATCGCTATAGAAGCCAAAAATGTAGTTAGTTTTTTGTCTGTCTGTCTGTCTGTATGTTTGTTCCACTATCACACGAAAACTACTGATCCGATTTGAATGCGGTTTGCGCAGATATATTTGCCTTCTTCCAACTTAACATCTGGTGTATAAAATTTTTTCCCCCCACCCCTTTAAAGGGACGAAAGAGGGGGTCAGATTTTGTATAAGACTTCTGCTTTAACACGAAAACTACTGATCTGATTTGCATACGGTTTTCACAGATATATTTGTCTTCTTCCGACTCAACATTTGGTGACTAAAAATCCCCCCACCCCACCCCTCTAAGGGAACCAAAGAGATTTTGTATCAAACTTTTTTCTTTAAGACCGTCCCCCGAGCAAACGACCATGGCCATACATTTGCCGCGTTGCCGAGAGCGCACCAAAACCATATTTTTTTTACTTATCATAGTTAAAAATTGACCTAAAAAAAATTGAAACGGGGAATATGTAGTTTATGATACTATCGATCTATTGGCGTGTGTTTCAAATAAAAGTAATTTGTAAATCCTAAGGAGATGCTGAATGTATGCTTGAATTCTAATAAATTGGTTTTACTTTGGATTTTGGAAGCTAACACAAAAACAAAAATAGAAAATTTAAAACGGGGAAAGAAATGTCGATTTACTTAATATGTGTTATCACTGTTATAGTTAAATGCTGTTAGTTTTCCTAATAAAATAAAATAAAATAAATAAATAAAATACTGAAGATTATTGCTGTATTTTTATTATAACTTGGTAGCTTTCAAATAATGAGTTTATAGGGTTTGAAATACGGTAAATTACGAAATCTCTGTAAGGAACGCCCTTAATGGACTTACTTTGACATATTATTACTAACTGTTTTTTCCAACTTAACATCTGGTGTATGCAATTTTTCGCCCCACTCCTCTTAGGGGACAAAAGAGGGGTAAGAATTTGTATCAACTGATGAAGTAGAAATATTTTAAATGGCAAAACAACGTTTGCCGGGACAGCTAGTATTTAAATAAAATAAAATATTAAGAGGGGCTCCCATACAAAAACACAATTTTTGGCCTAGTTGTGCTCTAGGTATAACGGTACGGAACCCTTCATGCGTGAGTCCTACTCCACTTAGCCGATTTTTAAATTTGAGCACGTCATTATTTTATAAAATTTCTTTAAATAAAGTGGAACAGCATTTAATAAAAAAATGCAACACGCATGGGCCAGCTTTATGTTTTTAATCTTTATAGACTTTAAGTATGTACTATCAGAGAAGTTGATTCCTATGCAGATGGCGGACCTAAGTAATTTGGTCGCGTTACGTCAAACCCAGCCGACCGATCACAGCTAACATTGAGTTGACATAAGCCGACCACATGACTTAGGTCCGCCATCTGCATAGGAATCAACTTCCCTGATAGTACCTACTATCATAGAAATTGATTCATGGGTTGGGTTGGTTGGGTTAGGTTAGATTGTAATGAAATTTTGTACACAGATAGTCTAGACTCTAGACTCTAGAGGGTGAATTTCAACATGTCGATATTTTTTTTCATGAAGTCCACGCGGACGTAGTCGCGGGCAACAGTATTTTCTATTGTCATACTTTCATCCGATTAATCAGGGTATTTTGTTTTCTCTATAGATCTACTTTTGAATATTTTTGAAGCGATGAATGACCGTTTTGCTAGTTAATAATAACACTAGCTATTTGACCGAGCTTTGCACGGTATTCGATAAAACACGAATAAAATGACATTTTCTAAAAGTGATTCCTAGCTAGATCGATTTATCGCCCCCGAAACCCCCTATATACTAAATTTCATGAAAATCGTTGGAGCCGATTTCGAGATTCCAATTATATACATATATGAAAGAATTGCTCGTTTAAAGACATAAGATATTATATTATTTACTTATTATTTACATATATAAAAAGCAACATGGTTACTCACCCGTTCACAGGCCTATTTAATGAGAGCGATAAGCGACATTACTATTAAAGTGTAAACTAATAATTGAGATCACAATGTCACGACCCGGCTAGAAACATTTATTTTCTCCACTACCCGGAAGAGTTATCCAGCACAAAATATATCTAACTAGATGACGCCCGCAACTCCGTTGCGCCAAAATTCGTTTATCGCGCGGGAACCATACAATTTCCGAGATAAGAACTATCCTATGTCCTTTCTCGAGACTCAAAGAATCTCAATGCCAAATTTCAGCAAAATATAACAGACAGACAGATAGATGGATAGACAGACGGACAGACAGACAGACACACTTTCGCATTTATAATATTAGTATGGATTAGGCTATATATAGCCCGACCGAATTGCGTAGATTCGCCATTTGCTTATGATTAAATTTACTGCAATTTTATACGAACGAGTATTAAATTTTTCACAATTGTTTACTTTGTATTTGTTTCGAAGGGTAAAGTCAAGAACATTTTAAAGATAATAATAGTTCATCTTTGTCTGCTGTAACAGGTCAGGATCAAAACTAAGGACGTGTCCACACGACACAAGAACGCAAAACCAGAGACTATAATAATCTCAATGGGGATTAGGGAAACAACAAATTAATAATTTGATTATTATACAACCGTACAATTTGTTGTAAAGCAAAATATAATCTTATATATAAAATTCTCGTCTCAAAATGTTCGTTCCCGTACTCCTCCGAAACGGCTTGACCGATTCTCATGAAATTTTGTGAGCATATTGAGTAGGTCTGAGAATCGGCCAACATCTATTTTTCATACCAAAAATTATTTATATGGCAAAACAACATTTGCCGGGTCAGCTAGTATTAGATAATATGTAGTTGTAGAGTCCAATTTCATAGGCCTACTTTTAAGAAAGGTATGATTCTTACCTTTTTATCTCTGTTATCCCTTAATAATTGGTCGCATGGGGTCAAATCACATTCAAACCGAAAAAAATATGTGCTAGAGTTCTAGGAAAACAACGACGCTCTTAGTAGTCTCTTAACTCATATCGAGGTATCCTAATAAGTGGTAGCCGGTCAGCTACCGATGGTACATGCGTCGTTACTCTCTTGAGCGCTGATCCCATGCGACCACTTACGTGACTTTTCTTGTCACAAGATAAGTTTTTATTTATATATACAGGGTGCAATTAAACCTTCCTGCCAAATTTTGATATATTGATCCTTGTTACAAATAAAAATACACGTATTTTTTATTTTAGTCACTCAGTACTAAAATGTTGAGAAATAGCTTCCGAAAGTTATCCTAAAAAACACTACAATTAATGGACACGATGCGTCGGCCGCGCGTGACATGCTCCCGCGCGCGCGCCTCATCCCGCGCACCCCCTCTCATTCCCCCGCGTCGCGAGTGACCATTCTGCAACGATTTTAAATGAGATAAAATATGTCATTGAATAAAAATAAAACCCAAATTTTTTGGGTTAAATGGACTCTCCTAATGATACCTAAGCCCTGGAAAAAATTTGGCAGGAAGGTTTAATTGCACCCTGTATATATAAATAGAAACTTATCTTGTGACAAGAAAAGTCACGAAAGTGGTCGCATGGGGTCAGCGCTCAAGAGAGTAACGACGCATGTACCATCGGTAGCTGACCGGCTACCACTTATTAGGATACCTCGATATGAGTTAAGAGACTACCAAGAGCGTCGTTGTTTTCCTAGAACTCTAGCACATATTTTTTTTTGTTTGAAAGTGATTTGACCCCATGCGACCAATTATTAAGGGATAATAGAGATAAAAAGGTAAGAACCATTCCTTTCTTAAAAGTAGGTCTATGAAATTGGACTCTACAACTACATATTATCTAATACTATATTTACATGTATATTATTCTATAATAATATTTACGTGTATATTATTCTATTAACAGAATTTTCTTACATATTTGCTTTGTAAAAATGTCAATATGCGTCAAGAGAGTGTAGCACGATAGCGGCTGGAATGTTTCTGAAGATCAAAGTCTCAAAGATATTTTGTGAGGATAACCTCCGAACTTCGAAACTATACACCGATTTGTAATGGCCATGAATCGGCAAGCAAGATTGAAGAGTCGAGTAATGATTAAAATTATTTCTGACCACTGGATGGTGATGATGATGATGATGATCAGGGGGTGATGACCAAAAGTGCGCAAAAAATTATAAAAGTGAGGAAAATATGTTTGTCAATATCATCTCAAGATCTAATTCCTTCGGTGCTGCAAAAAAAATCTGCTTATCAGAGTGAAAAATATATTTTTTTCGTCTCGATCTCAGGTATATATTTTAGAGATTTCGAGATAGAAAATAAGTTGATTGATTTTTTAGTTTTAAAGAAGCAAATAAAGGTTTTTGTTAATTAATATTAATTACAGTAATGCCCTCTTACAATTTGCATAATTGATACTTCATTTTATTAATTTCTTTAATTTTTTTTACCTAAGCATTGTTTGTCCCGCGTTGATCTAAACATGCCCTTACTAAATATTTTATCACAATCGTCCTGTCCTTGTCTTGATAGTTCATTGAAACGTTATCTCTGTTCTAAAGTCTCGTCAACAACATACGATTTGAGTTTCCACAGAAGAAGTTTCTGTGTCCTTCTCTAAAAAGACCAAAAAAATATGTCCTTCTTTTTTACTTTTATACCAAGTTAAAAATGGGTAAAACTCAGTGGAACCCTAAGTAGTGAGCTCGTGGTGACACTTAACACCAAGTTTGTATATATCTAGAATGTTATATCAGCTATATAAGTAGTTCACCTTACTGAACTCCACTGAGAATGACTGCTCATGTAAAAAATTGCAATAATATTCACGTACTCATTTCTACGAGTAAACAACACGGTAAGAAAACGTCTTCATGCAAACTTTTTATCGGGACCTGGGGTTTACTTGCAAAAATGTTAAAAAATAACTTTAACTTAGATAATATTTTCATTTCATTTCAAATGACGTGTCTCAAACCTCTTTTGGTTATTTGTTTTCACTAACTTATGCCAATCAATATTTGGTCAAAGTGCAGCTAGTCAAAAGCGAGTGCGCTGTGCAAATGTATTCCAATCGTCATACCTCTACTTACGTCTAATATCTAAAGATAATATGTAAGTAGAGGTTTGAGATGATAGAAGAAAGACTTAATTGGTTCTTACCCCGTGTGCGTATTGCACTTTCGAACAAATAGTGTTATGATGAGCTGATAGGTATTGCGAGCTACTACAATATAGGCTCTAAGATAATGTACTAAAACAATGCCTTAATGAGTATTGTGCCAAATATAATAAGTCGTTAAGAAGTATGGAACTTGACCAGCGCTCTGGCGTGTGCTTAGATACATAGCCGCGGATGAATAAAGACTAAAGAGCTAACGTGTTTTTGCAGAATCGAAAAAAAATTACAAAATGTACGTGAAGGAGCCGGATAGTGGGGCGGGCTGCATCAAGTGCGACACGACGGACGAGGGCAAGGAGTCCCCGTACAGGCTGATACACTCCGACCACTCGGGCACCTCCACGCCGGAGCGCGGGCACATGGCAAACCTGGTGCAGCGGAAGTCCACGTCCTGCAGTAAGTTTTTTTTTTTTTTTTTTATCAAGCTTTAAAAAGGTAAAAATACCTACAGCAGAACATAGAACCTCCTTTTTGAAAGAAAGATGTATTATATTATAATCCTAAATATTATAATTTTTCATGTTCATGGGAATATCGTTCGGGATATAGAGTTTTAAATACGGACCACGTATCACGGAGCACTGATAACTT
The DNA here is from genome assembly GCA_905333045.1 of Lysandra bellargus. Classification (NCBI taxonomy): domain Eukaryota; kingdom Metazoa; phylum Arthropoda; class Insecta; order Lepidoptera; family Lycaenidae; genus Lysandra; species Lysandra bellargus. The sequence goes on from HG995339.1 coordinate 6,492,398, forward strand.
GTGCTCGGCGACAAAACTTCCGTCCGACTGATAAAAACGGCCAAACATATTAAGGAATACATAATATTATATAAATGCATGATATACGGATACTTGTAAGGAGTCCTCTTTTGAGGAAAGGGCATTTTTGTTAGATAGGGAGATCCAAAATGTACCTACCTAAACGAGCGAAGTTGAGGGCAACATCTAGTCCCCTGCATTAAAGCTCTTCTATGATTCTATGATTAGTAAAAAAAATGCAACCAACAAGATTCCTTCAAAACATTTTATTAAGATGTTAACAATATTTGCGAGCATAGCCTCATAACATCATCACTCAATCAACAAGCAATTAATCAAACACAACAAAGACGAGGAAATCGACGAGGATAACCGAATTTGATGGATATTCAATGCGGTTCATTACGCAACTGCTGACACGGCCATATCTTATGACGTGACGTGCATCAGCTGATGCGTCGCCTTTGCATACTAAATGACGATAGTATACCGTTATAATTTATAATTATTAAGAAGACGCATCTACAGACGCAGATTACAGACGCACCTTTATATACAGGGTGTAACAAAACTAAGTGATAACACTTTAGGATGTGTATGTGTCCCTTTTATAGAGATCACTGTAAAAGTAGCAGCGCTAAGAGTTTAACGATGTTAGTGGCGGCCGAAAAGGAAGATCTTCCGACCGAGAGAGATAGCATGCTTGGTCAGGCCGAAGCCCACTGACGTTATTTCAGACGTTGTATATATCTTGCCGTTTTACGAAACTTCGATAGCGCTATGCAGGATTGTTAAGCGAATTGTGGGTACCGCCACAAAAGCAAAAATTTTTTGTGATTTATATTAGCAAGAGCCGCGCGTCATGATTTTTTCCATACAAAGGTAAAAAAAGTTACTCTTAAAGCGATGCTACTTTCACAGCGAACTCTATATGGGAGACCCATACACACCCTGGAGTATCACTTTAAAGTTTTGTTACAACCTGTCGAGACTCGGGAAAGGGAAGCCAAAGGGGTAGGTATAGTCTCCAATCTCCTTTTGAAAACTTTTGAAAATTTATTTTGTTGTCTTGTTAGATTAAATCATTCATCTGTGACCATACTGCTTCGAGCCTAAATTTTAGACACTTGTAAAACCTTCGTGTCGCGGTGTTTGTTGCTTAACCCCACCGAAACGACAGGGCTGGTTTTGGTGAAATTCTTTGTGTTCATCTGGTAGGGCTGTTATTCGGCCAACTTAAATTTTTTATTCTATTATTTAGTATTCTAACATTAACTTATCAACCCCCATAAGGACACCGGCGACCTCGACAACAATAACAATATATTTCCAAAGATCCGCGATCGAAGGATTAATATATCTAGTGTCCTGTGTACTTTAATATGTTTTCCTGAAATACATAGTGCGAGCTCACTGCTCATCAGTCATCACTTATAAGTTATAAATAACAGCCGCGTTGCAGTCATTAGGTACAAAATATTTTGTTCACTATTAATCTTGCTTTGCCTTACGCTACTACTGCTGCAAGTGTAATTATTAAGGGTCATAAAGATAAAATCTTAATTAATAGGATAGAGGTAATGATTAGATGAGCATCAAACCACACGTTTAATTACCTTCTACCTTTGTCTGGTCAAGAACACTTTGCAAAGGATTTAAATTTAACTTATTTTTACAAGGCAGAGGGCAGAGACGATCATTATTAAGTCGGAAGTAGAAGACAGTTTACGAATTATACGTTTCCGGTGGTTCAAAGTCGGCGAAGTTATATCGTACGAAACCATGAAGCTATTACAAATTAATATACTTTTGACATTTAACTGACTAGACTGGTATTTTGGACCATACACAACTTAAAATTGAGCTTCGCTTACAAAAACATAAAAATGCTACAAAGATGCACTCCCATAACTTTCAGCGATAGTCAAGGGCGGCTTCTTATTTCTCTTGTTCTCAAGCTTCGGCGCATGAAATAAATACAGGGTGTAACAAAAATAAGTGATAATACTTTAGGGTGTGTATGTGTTTCTTGTAGAGAGTTCACTGTGAAAGTAGCAGCGCTGAAAGACCAATTTTTTTTCCTTTTGTATGGGTAAGCGCCCCAGCGTCACGAGTTTCCCCATACAAAAGTGAAAAAAATGGTCTTTCAGCGCTGCTACTTTCACAGTGAACTCTCTACAAGGAACACAAACACACCCTAAAGTATTATCACTTATTTTTGTTACATCCTGTATAATCAGTGATTTATAAAAGTTACTACGTAAATAGTAGTAAGCTAGGAATATAATATATTAAGATCGATATTAGGTTAGTAATATCTGCTCCTTCAATTACAAATTCTTGAAAATATCTTGTTAGCCAACTCTCTCGTACCTACGCTGCACTATCAGTTCTATACTTTAATAGCAATATATTATACGGACTGACTCACATTTTATTATCTTCACAAGTGTAAAGTGAGGATCTATTCACTATCGTTTCTATGCAAAATTCTATACCCTCCAAATGCAATATAAATAGTACAAACGCACACAAAATGTGCCAGTAGGTCAACTAACTAGATTCGTTACGCGTTGTATACATTTTTATCCAATAAATTTTATATTATGCGTTTATAAGGACCTATATTGTGTCAGGGAAGACCGCTCTACACTGCAGCGCGGCGGAACGACGCGGCACGTCATTCTAGGCTCAAGAGTAGCGTTTCCCATTTTCCGGGTCGCGACCCGGTCCCGGGCCATCAAAATGAAATACCGGGTCGCGACATTTTGTCATTTTCGTCCACTTCATACTTCACACCTAAAATTATGTATTAAATTATATATTTAGGCCATACCAGAATAAGTACAATCAGAAAAAAAATTTTGCTCAAATTTACTCAAAAACAGCTCTGGGAATTGAAGTGTAGTTACGCCACCTTTATATCAATGACATAGTGATCATTGTAAAAGAAATTTCGAGCAAAAAAAAAACTGATATCTCAGGTCGAGGTCTCAACATTAACATTAAACTTATTATTATCAGTCATAACATTAACAGTGCGCATTTCTCTACGTCAATTAACTACATTTATTTTAAAAAATATATCAAAGAATATAAAAGGTGCAAAAGTTCCAAATCTCATCTTTTTTCGCCAAAGTAAAGAAGGTTTAGTTAAAACGTTATAAATACAAAAAAAACCGGCCAAGTGCGTGTCGGGTCACGCGCAATATAGGGTTCCGTAGTACCGCTAGTTTTTGAAAATTTTTGTATAGTAATGAATGTACATTTATAACGTCGTGTTTTACACTACTAACAACATCATCTCAGTTACTTTCAAAGGAATTTGAACGAAAAGTTCCTTTATACTTCGCCGAATACATTTTTTTTAGTTAATCAACTACGTATTATTCAGTAACTTATGAAGAAGAAATATGCTGAATTTAAAATTCAGCATATTTCCTATTCCCGTGAGTTTTGTCACATTTCCAGAATCAACCGTTTAGCTGGTAGAAGGGGGGACACTGGATTCTAACGATTTTTTCCACTTTGAAACTCAATTTTGAGTTTTAAAGTGGAAAAAATCGGGGTGGATACCCCACACGATGGGGAGGACGCGAAAAAAAATTTCATCCCCGTTTGATGTGTAGGGGAGGTACCAGTTGTTTTTTTTAAGATTTTATGTACCATTTTGTCGGCGTCATTAATATGTAGATCAGCGTTGCCAGATTTTCTTCGTGCCAAGTCGGGACTTTGGAACTTTTTGAGTGAAAAAACGGGATTCTTCAGTCAAAAGCGGGACAAAGTTTTTTTTTGCGTTAAAATAACGTTTGTGACAATAGATAACAAAAGTAGCCAAAGAAAATCCACTTCTCTACCTCCCACACTCTTATCTTCATTACGCACCGTTCTTTCTCAGCTGCACGTACTTATCTACGTTCGGACTTTCCCCGAAAAGCGGGACTGAGCCTGTCCCGAGCTCGAGCGGGACATTTAATTTTGATGAAAAAATCCGGACGTCCCGCCAAAATCGGGACGTCTGGCAACGCTGATGTGAATTCATGCCAAATTTTAGCTAGGCTTCTAGCTTAGGTCCTATAGTCTCTGAGTTAAACCGCGAACAGACTGACGGACAGACCGAAACTATAAGGGTTCCTTGTTGACTACGGAATCCTAAAATGGTAATAATTAGAGATGTCACGAATATTCGACAACTATTCGGTATTCGGCCTATTCGGCTTCTTTTTTTGCTATTTTTATACTATTCGGCCGAATATCGAATACCAAACCACGTTAAAAAAACACGTTATATTCCTCAAAATTATGTATTTATTTCCAAATTACAACACTTTGGTAATTAAAATTGATCAGTAATAAGTTGTAATGGTTAAAAACAAGGTTTTCAGCATTTTTTGGTAGCATTAAACGATTAGGTCCTCTTTTCATCGTAAATGTTACCAGCCTCAGAAAATTACCTCTCGCTATACACGCTTTTTTTTTAAGAAGGCAGGTCGCTATAGCCCTCACGTCACTGCGACCCATGAGGATCTATTGTGACTCCTTCGCACTAGAGAATCATCCCCAACCCAATACTGCCCATAAATTGAACGATATGGTTGGGGTTGGTGCCACGAATTTCCTCTGTGGATGAGTATTCGTGGCGACCAAGGTGCCTGTTCCTGCTCTGTAGTAGAGCAGGACAGTCGAGGAGAAGGTGAATAGGTGTTTCCTCCTCCTCCTCACAGAATCTGCAAGTCGTTATGCTACAAATACCCATTCTGTTTAGGTGTTTGTTGAGCTTGCAGTGCCCGGTTAGGCTTCTGGTAAGGATTCTTAATTGGTTCCTACCCAAGGTGAGCACTAATTCTGATAGTTTCTTGTTGAAGCCAGGAATTAGTGCCTTGGAGTGTTCAAGGCCAGGGATCTCAGCCTATTGCTTCCTGCATAGTCTGTGACCCCATTCCTTGAGCACTTGCTTTGTGCTATACATTTAATATTATAAAATATGTAAACTGATATTGTGGAGAGAAAAATAAACATTATTATTATTATTATTATTATACACGCTACTTCCAGGAGATAAACTTTGGCCGAGAGGTTTGGGTATTGTTTTTCGTTTGCTAATCACCACTTGTAAAGATCGGCCTTCCGGTCTAGACGAACTGTTTTCAAATAAAATTCCAACTCATTTGACGCAAATGACTCGTTTGAAAACGCAAAGAGGAAAACAGGTTGCGACTTGTCAATCCAGCTACGGCGCCCCCGAAAAGTATATAGTATTTCGTGTCGAATATTTGGCGCTTCGGCCGACAGCGTTGCCGAATATTCGGTATTCGGTATTCGGCCAATTCACTATTCGTGCCATCCCTAGTAATAACTACATGCAACCGAAACTTTTATATTGTTTGGTTTTATTTGGTACGGTACATCATTTTTTTATTTCTTTATAAACTTTTTATTGACTTACCTTTAACACTTAGTATTATTTTGAATATTTTATGATTTATGAACTAATTTTGCAATTATCCTCGTTTAATTATTTTTTTCCAAATGAAATGTCAAAAGTTGCGTTAACCGTTAAAGTATTTTGTTACAGGATCTATAACGAAGACGATATCGGTGACACTTCTCATTATAACGTCGGTGCTGGGGCTGATATTCCCGCCCCTGGACTTCCTGCTGTGGGAGAAACTGAACATGAGGCCAGGTAATATACTCACAACTCACATAATATATTATATTATGCATTATTATTAGCTTTCTTATCGACCCTATGATCCCATCAAAATAGAAAAGAAGATCTCCCATACCTTGACCCTTGTCGATGCTTATGTTACGCTCAAAGACCGAAATCGCTCAGTGAGTGAAAAAATAGCTCACAACGCGTTGTGGTCACAGTGAAACAGGCTCTAATGAAAACGGCCACGACGCGTTCTGGCAATCACAAAAAGGCCATAACGCGAAATTCGTGTCGTGGCTGATATGCTATTCGTTTTTCGTGGTTTGTTCCTGATTGATTAATCATCCGTAGGTATGGAAGATTATATTTGAATACGGCGTACGGTACTACAAAATATTTTTCTTTAACTAAATCACTGCATAACGTGTTTATCATTATTATTTATAAAATATTCATAGTTTTATACTATCCGTACTAATAATTATTATTAATGTCTGTCTCTCTGTCTCTCTGGCGCAACGTAGTAGCGGACATCAACTAGTAGTATTATATTTAAACTAGCGACCCGCCCCGGCGTCGCACGGGTATAAAATATATAGCCACTGAAAAATGATTAAAATCGATAGCCTAGTGATCCTTCACGTGGTCTACCTAACTTCTATATCTGAGCCAAATAACATAAAAATTGCTCCAGTAGTTCGCGAGATAAGCCCTTTCAAATAATTTCCCGCGTTTTTTCCACATTCTCCTATTAGTCTTAGCGTGATAAAATATAGCCTATAGCCTTCCTCAATAAATGGGCTATCTAACACTGAAAGAATTTTTCAAATCGGACCAGTAGTTCCTGATTAGCGCGTTCAAGTTAGCCCTTTCAAATAATTTCCCCCGTTTTTTCCACATTTTCCTCTATTTCCTCGCTCCTATTAGTCTTAGCGTGATATAATATAGCCTATAGCGTTCCTCGATAAATGGGCTATCTAACACTGAAAGAATCATCAAAATCCGTTGCGTAGTTTTAAAAATTAAAGAGAACAAATGGACATGAGGGAAAAACGCGGCTTTGTTTTATAATATGTATAGATTATATTAATTAAAATAAAACTATATTTTTATTATTTATTGAGATCAGATTACTTTACTTATACATATATTAATAAAAAAACAACAACACGTTGCGCCAGACAGACATACAGATAATATTACTACGGATAGTATGGAACTATGGATATTTTATGAATAATATAATGACAAGCACGTTACACAGTGATTTAGTAAAAGAAAAAATATTCGTCGTCGTCGTTTCACTGTGACCACAACGCGTTGTGAGCTATTTTTTCGCTCACTGAGAGATTTCGGTCTTTGAGCCACTTATAAATAACGTTTTACGGCATTAACTGCTCAATTAAACTCTGAAGAGTACGGTTACAACTCAGTCAGTCTGGCAAGTGGCAACAGTTCAGTCCATCAGTCTGATCCAGATTGACGGAATGATGATCGAGTAACTGTTTGATTGACGGACTGGTCATTTTTTAACCGACTTCCAAAAAACGAGGAGGTTATATGTTCGGCTGTGGTTTCTTTTTTTTTTCTTTGTATGTTCAACGATTACTCCGCCGTTTGTGAACCGATTTTCGAAATTTTTGTTTTGTTGTATTAGGTTTCACTCCAATTTGGAACCATGTTCACAAAAGTGGTGACCTGATGATGGGATCCATGAGTAATCGAGGGAACTCCTCGAAATTTATATGGAAACATAAGGTGATTTTGGTTTTATGAGAAGCATCCTAAGCAACGCAAGATTTTGCACCGAGGTATACTATGGTTTCGAAGCTACTAAGAGAACTCCGGATTCCTTATAGATACAAGTTTGGGAGTTTAGGCGCTGTTTTAAGAACTGAAAGCATATGCTACTATGCAAATTACATTCATCATCATCATCATCATCATCATCATCATTACCACGTCAGGGTCACCAATGTCACCAAATTCAACCTTATCTCCAGAGCATAAGGCACACATTTAACATTACTCCTGAGAAGTTAAAGTTGCTTCGATAATGTAACATTCTGTTTCACTTCGCCGAGATATTCTGGAAAACAACCTAATTTCAACCTTTTGCATTGCGTTTAGCGTTCATAGTACTTACAATAACGCATCGCATCGCATATCTGCCAGGGCTGTAAAGCGAGCGGCGCGGCGGCGCGGCGGCGCGGGCGCCGCCCGGGTACTATGCACAGAATACAAATTACTCCGGAGCTGAGGTACTATGTACGCTGCGTGTCACGTGCGACAAGTCGAGCGAGTGCCAGCCTATTGAAACTAGTCCGGTGACCGGCTACTTAGCACGTCACACGTGTTCACTTCGATTTTTTTAAATTTATTGTTTAAAATGATCTGCAGGTTGCAGCTGATATTATAATATTTCGTAAGTGTGACTGTAATAAGATACGTAGAATAATATACAGCCGGGCTAGCACGGCCACCAGTAGAAATGCGAAAGTATGGACAAACTGTGGACATAAACTTAAGGTCCGTTCCGATCTTTACCGCGGCTAATCGCGACCGATAAAAATTCAATTAAAATGCAAATTTATGACAGACTATAATATATATGTCATAAAGTAGGATATTGTTTGAATTTTTAGGACTATAGTCTGTCATAAAGTGGCATTTTAATTGAATTTTTCGAAACAAAAAAAGATCGGAACTTCACCTTAAGCTTATCTCCACAGTTTGTCTATACTTTCGTATTTCTACTGGTGGCCGTGCTAGCCCGGCAGGTGTATTATTCTACGTATAGTACGCGTTTGCTTACTAGGTAACTAAAAAGAGTGAAATTATTATTTTTAACAAAAAATTAAAACCGACTTCCAAGGTAATAATAACTTCCTTATAATATGAACTAAAAAGTATTATAATTATTCCTATCTAATAGTGCCTTTTTCCGAATTCGGCTAAAACTCAACTATTTCTGTACTCAATCTTCATCATTTTGAAGTCGGTGCCAGTTACAAAAGTTTCAAATATTCTGTCAGAGAACAGAAGATTCATCTGGTACCGACTTCAAAATGATGAAGATTGAGTACAGAAATAGTCGAGTTTTAGCCGAATTCGGAAAAAGGCACTATTAGATAGGAATAATTATTTAATAGTTTTTAGTTCATATTATAAGGATGTTATTATTGTTTTACCTTGGAAGTCGGTTTTTTTTTTAAATAATAATTTATTACGTACTTTCCGGTTATCATTCTGGCGCGGGCGTCAGTCTCAGTCTGATGGATTGAACCGATACTAGACTAACCGTGTAACCGTAGCCTTAGAGTTAAAAAGATCAGTTAATATCGCTAAACACTATTTTTATAAGCATCAACAAGGGTAAAGGTATGTCGTTACTTAAAAAATGTAATTATAAAAACAGAGTAGACAAGTTATGCTAGATTGCTATACCATCTGATACTTTGCAAAAGTCACTTACCGTGCGTGTAAAAATTGACCGCAACGCAACGAGTGGATGCATATTTATAAAGTATTGAATTGACAGATTTGGATTGAAATTGAAATTGAAGTCTGTCAAATCCATAAAAATTTAGAAATGCAACTACGCATGGCGTTGCGTTCTGAATTGACCCTTATATCGCAATGTCGTTTGTATTATAAATTTTGTCGCAGATATTTGCTATGCGATGCGAATTCGTAGTTTTGTGTGGGAGCCCATAGTAGGTTACACTGTAAAGAATTGTGGGTAACTATTGTAGGTCTCCCGCCATTCGACTGGTGGGCGGACCCGCCGGACAAGGTGAAGATGCGCGTGCACGTGTTCAACGTCACCAACCACGAGCGGTTCCTGGCCGGCGTCGACACCAAGCTCGATGTCAACGAAGTAGGACCCATCGTCTACCTGTGAGTATATAACAGTATCTTGTATACGTACATCGTTCACAAACACACCAACAAATTTAAAAAAAGCAGTTAGGCTGCCTTCACACTAGCGTTTGTCCAGCGTAGGCGTTCGATGAACGTATGCGCAGCGCAGACGCCGCAACAACGCGGCGCGTGCGTCGCGTTTCATCTGCAGAATTAATTAAACGCTGCGTTAGAGCGGCGCAGACGTTACACAATTTCTTCAGGAACAATCAGCACGCGGCGCTAGCTCAGCGTACTGATTGTTCCAGTAGAGTAGCGGCAACAACGCGACGCAAGTGCCGCGTTGTACCGGCGCGACGTCTGCGCTGCGCATACGTTCATCGAACGCCTACGCTGGACAAATGCTAGTTTGAAGGCAGCCTTATAGAACGTTTGTGTGTAAAGTCAATGATTTCATCGAGGACAGCACACTTTGGGAGTAGGGTGGCTCCATGTAGGTAACTTTATTTTATTTTTGTTACATAGCTGTTGTAAGTCATGACATTGTTATATTATTTTATTTTAAAATTGTAATTTTCCATCATTTTAGTAAAAGGTGGCCGCGTGCGAGTTTCTTACGCCGGTTCTTCTCGCCGGGTTAGTTCCCGAACCGGTGGTAGGCATCGTAGTTTCTATGTTCTTCCTACGACTTTCAAAAAGTGTATTCATGATACCCATTTTGAATAAAAATATTTTTTACTAGCGGTTCCTGGCCGGCGTCGACACCAATGTCTCCCAATATAAATATTGACCTCTGCACTATAATATATTGTGAGAATGACGTATGCGCTTGGGCAACACGACCTGACTGCGCGACAAAATTTCGAGCATGATCTAGTACCTACTTTAAAACATATTTAAAAATCATCACAAGGATGAAAAGGCCCTAACCCAGTATGTCACTGTTCCAGGGAGAAGCTAACCCACTCCAACTTCCGTTTCAACGACAACGACACGCTGACGTATTTCGCGGACCGGCGGCTGGTGTTCCTGCCCGACGACAACCACATCGACCTCAACGATACCATCATTGTACCCAACTTGGGCGTGCTGGTAAGATTTTTAAACACAGGAGATTTACAGGGAAAATTTACGAGTTTTATATAGTATCAGCGACCCGCCCCGGCGTCGCACGGGTATAAAATATATAGCCACTGAAAAAATTATTAAAATCGTTAGCCTATGATCCTTCAGGTGGTCTACTTCTTATCTGTGCCAAATAACATAAAAATAGCTCCAGCAGTTCGCGAGATAAGCCCTTTCAAATAATTTCCCCTATTTTTTCCACATTCTCCTATTAGTCTTAGCGTGATAAATAAAATATAGCCTTTCTCAATAAATGGGCTATCTAACACTGAAATAATTTTTCAAATCGGACCAGTACTTCCTAAGATAAGCGCGTTCAAGTTAGCCCTTTCAAATAATTTTCCCCGTTTTTTCCACATTTTCCTCTATTTCTTCGCTCCTATCAGTCTTAGCGTGAAAAAAGCCTTCCTCGATAAATGGGCTATCTAACACTGAAAGAATCATCAAAATCCGTTGCGTAGTTTTAAAGATTACAGGGAACAAAGGGACATGAGGGAAGAAAGGCGACTTTGTTTTATAATATGTAATGAATAAGGATAATGATGTTAGATGATGCCCGCAACTCCGTTGCGCCAAAATTCGGTAATCGCGCGGGAACTTTTTCCGCGACAAAAAGTATCCTAATGTCCTTTCCCAGATCTCAAAGTATATCTATAGGTACTTACCAAAATTTCATCAAAATCGGTTCAGCAGTTTAGGTGTGAACAGTGACACTTTCACATATTTTATAATATTAAAAATATAAATAGTAAGACAAACTCCTATTGTACACCTTTTTTGTTTGATAATTCTACAAAATATGTCAATAATAGTAAACATGACTAAGCGTAAGCTTGGAGAATAACGACAGAAAATCCTGATAGTACTTACTAGCATTCCAAGTATTAAATAATCTAAAAATTAACATAAATAATCGTGGATTATTATTGTATCTAATTTCTAAAGCGATAACGTATATAGTACGTGTGCAAAAAAGTAGCGGCGTACAACGCGTTGATGTCTTTTGCACTGACGCCGGCGCTACGATTCGCAAAACTGGTAATTTTGCAAAATATTTTTTTCTCTTGTTTCAATTTGTGCAAAAGCTAGTCTCGTATATGAAAGGAGATTTAAAGTTTTATATTTATCGGATCGTCGAGCGGTATATTGAAACTGATTCAATGGCCATGGAATAACATTGCATCCATCCTCCAAGATTGTGGGCGTATATTAGTTATCTACACTGAACGAGATTAACCAGATATCGTCAGATTGGAGCCGATGGGTTTGGGAGCATACACCGTTCCTTCCAACATTCATAATAATTCTAGATATTTGGCAGGTGATGGTTGTCACCTCTCAAAAGTCCATCGCCAGTTAGACAGCGTCACTCAAAACCCCATCCGGACGTACTGGCCGCTCCAGCCTCCAACAGATAACATACATTATAAAACTTATCTCAAAATAAGTTGCCAATAGACAAGTTAATCGCGCACGCCGATATATTTATTATATTATAACGATACAATATAAAAATATATTTTAATATTATTTAAAAAGCCGGAAGGACTCGATGATAGACGTAAGTCACAAATGTAATAAAATATTATATTCCGACAATCGGTAATCATCATTTGTACCGAAAAAGGTCAACTTTAATCTCGCACAACTGGTAATACTAGTCAAAGCTACGAGACACTTATGTAATTTGAGGGTCGAAGGCCCAATAACGTAATTTACGTAGCAGTGTGACAATGCTTACGTTATTTACGTTAATCCGTGCACGGAGGTCGCATTATTATAACGCGAATATAATCACGAGAAAAACGAATATAATAAGGCGCCTTGACATTAATTATTTAACGTTATGTGTTAAATTGGCCATAAAACGTACTTTACTTATTTTATACGTTATGAAATTTTTAACATGTACACGTGCAACTTTGATCAGTTTAAAAATAAGCCTTGCAGATAGTAAACAGGACATTACAACATTACATTCCATTTTTAATATTAAAAAAACCAGCCAAGTGCGTGTCGGGCCACGCGCAATATAGGGTTCCGTTATCCGTAGTACCGGTAGTTTTTTTTAATTTTTGTATGGTCAATGAATGTAAATTTATTACGTGTTTTATACTACTAATAAAATCATCTTAGTTACTTTCAAAAGAATTTGAACGAAAAGTTCCTTTATACATCGCCAGATACATTTTTTTAGTTGATCGACTATTACTCAATAACTTATGAAGTCTTCTTAGCCGTGATAGTTTTCCTTCTAAAATTCAGCATATTTCCTTCTCCCGTGAATTTTTTCACATTTCCAGAAGCAACCGCTTAGCTGGTAGAAGAGGGGGACACTGGACTCTAACGATTTTTCCACTTTAAAACTTTTAGTATTTCAGAAACGGATCCCTAAATAGGAAATTGATCTATGAACACTCATAATATTAAAAAAAAAAACCTATCCATCGATGGGGTGAACGCGAAAAAAATAATTCATCCCCGCTTGATGTGTAGGGAAGGTAGGTAAAAATATTTTTTTAAGATTTCATGTACCATTTTGTCGTCATAGTGAATATGCGTATTCATCCCAAATTACAGCTTTGTAGGTCCTATAGTCTCTGAGTGAAACCGCGGACAGACAGACAGACAGACAGACGGACGGATAGACCGAAACTGTAAGGGTTCCTTGTTGACTACGGAACCCTAAAAATGTTATAGTAAAAATTAATTAGTATTATTAAACGCGAAAAATATCATACGCAACAACCTTGTTTTTTGGGGTCATAAGATAAAACAACTGTAGCGTCTAACAGCTCAAACAAGAAATAAAGTTGTGAGCTCTGTGAACCGTGCTTCGGCATAAATGAGCTGGTTGTATCAGTACCGCGACGTCCCAGAAAACATGCACGAAACAACGCCTATATAATAATTCCCACACCGGTTTTGGTGACGGTAGCCGGCTTCATTAAAACCGGGCCAGTTACGCCTATCCATATCCACACTAATATTATAAATGCGAAAGTGTGTCTGTCTGTCTGTCTGTCTGTTACCTCTTCACGTCCAAACCACTGAACCGATTTTGCTGAAATTTATCATGGAGATACTTAATTAGGTCCCCGGAAAGGACATAGAATACTTTTTAACCGACTTCCAAAAAACGAGGAGGTTATATGTTCGGCTGTGGATATTTTTTATTTTTGTATGTTCAACGATTACTCCGCCGTTTGTGAACCGATTTTCGAAATTTTTGTTTTGTTGTATTAGGTTTCACTCCAATTTGGTACCATGTTCACAAAAGTGGTGACCTGATGATGGGATCCATGAGTAATCGAGGGAACTCCTCGAAATTTATATGGAAACATATGGTGATTTTGGTTTTATAAGAAGCACCCTAAGCATATGCTACCAAAACGCAAGATTTTGCACCGAGATATACTATGGTTCCGAAGCTACTAAGAGAACTCCGGATTCCTTATAGATACAAGTTTGGGAGTTTAGGCCCTGTTTTAAGAACTGAAAGCATATGCTACTATGCAAATTACATTCATCATCATCATCATCATCATTACCACGTCAGGGTCACCAATGTCACCAAATTCAACCTTATCTCCAGAGCATAAGGCACACATTTCACATTACTCCTGAGAAGTTAAAGTTGCTTCGATAATGTAACATTCTGTTTCACTTCGCCGAGATATTCTGGAAAACAACCTACTTTCAACCTTTTGCATTGCGTTTAGCGTTTATAGTATAATAACGCATCGCATCGCATATCTGCCAGGGCTGTCAAGCAAGCGGCGCGGCGGCGCGGGCGCGGGCCGGGTACTATGCACAGAATACAAATTACTCACGGAGGTACTATGTGCGCTGCGTGTGCGACAAGTCGAGCGAGTGCCAGCCTATTGAAACTAGACCGGTGACCGGCTACTTAGCACGTCACACGTGTTCACTTCGATTTTTTTTATGTATTGTTTAAAATTATCTGCAGGCTGCAGCTGATATTATAATATTTTGTAAGTGTGAGTTGTGACTGTAATAAGATACGTAGAATAATATACAGGTGTATCGGTGTATCGGTACCAGTTCCAAAAGTTTCAAATATTCTGTCAGAGAACAGAAGATTTATCTGGTACCGACTTCAAAATGTTGAAGATTGAGTACAGAAATAGTTGAGTTTTAGCCGAATTCGGAAAAAGGCACTATTAGATAGGAATAATTATTTAATACTTTTTAGTTCATATTATAAGGATGTTTTACCTTGGAAGTCGGTTTTAATTTTTTGTTATTATCCCGGAAAAATGTACGATTCTCGCGCGATAAACTAAACTTGACGATAACCACTGAGCTAGAGGGTTGTAATGTGAAGGACGTGCGATCAGACGATCCATCTCATCGTTTCTTGGTTTATATCGAAACAGAGAGCCGAGAATATTAAGATAAAGTTCGACAGTAGTATGGAACCATTGTTCAATACAATAGATCTAACACTAGGTGTATTCAACAATAGCCATGCGAACTATGTTGTGGGAAGTTACACTGAAGAAATTAAGTTTACCTAAATAATTATCTTGTTGACATACTGTAACACTATTTACTACACTCACTACAGTAGTACTGTAAACTAGATAATCTCTCTTATAAAAAGTTATCCCCTGTTCTTTACCGGGAGTCAAACTTTTTTCATATCAAATTTTATCGAAGTCGTTTCAACGGTTTAAACGTGACAGACAGACACGCTTTCTCATTTATATTACTCGTATTAGTGTGGATGCGAAAATGTGTCCGTCTTCCCCTTCAAGAAGATAAAATCCTGTCCGTCTGTAATAGTCGATCAACTAAAAAAATATTCGGCGAAGTATAAAAGAACTTTTCGTTCAAATTCCTTTGAGAGTAACTGGAATGATGTTGTTAGTAGATAGTTAGTAGTATAAAACACGTTACTTATATTAAACCTACACCAATGGATGTTATACAAACATTTAAAAAACTAGCGGTACAACGGAACCCTATATTGCGCGTGGCCCGACACGCACTTGGCCGGTTTTTTATGCTTAGGTGCTTATGATTGAGTTTAGTATCCTTAACTCACGGCAACAGGACTTACCTTACAAAA
Source organism: Lysandra bellargus (assembly GCA_905333045.1). NCBI lineage: Eukaryota > Metazoa > Arthropoda > Insecta > Lepidoptera > Lycaenidae > Lysandra > Lysandra bellargus. The sequence goes on from HG995339.1 coordinate 6,508,141, forward strand.
GTAACGTTCATAGTGCACAAAATATAATGTTTGTTTTCCGCATTTGTATGAATGGATGAAGTGGGTACCTAACAATTTGAAAATTGATGTGTTTTGCTTTAGGACCGAGAAAATAGTTTGAAATAAAGAAATATTGATTTAATGTATAGCCAGATATATTGGCCAAATGATGAAGTAGGTAAGTTACCAGGTTCGTTCAAAGAATAAGGAAAAAAATGAGTAAATTGCCCTCTTCCTCCACTCATGTCTTCGATTGTAATATCGTAAATAATTATATTTTTTGCAATACAATTTATTTATTTCTGTAACCAGTAATAATAATCGATAAGTGCCCAAAATATGAAATGGCATTGATGGTAATTTTTTAATGTAATCAATAATGATTTCCCGGGTTGAGACTTGTGGGTACATTATTTAGCAATGAGTTATTATGACACACGACTTCATCGTAGTTTCAGATTTGTAAAACTTTTATTATTATGCCTAAATTTCTAGAGACTATCTTTGAAACATTTTTTATTCGCAGGTTACTACTACTACTAATATAATGAATTAGTCTTTTTAAGTTGTTTATCTAGTGTGTAAATTCGGATCTATATTTATATGACTGCAGGCCACTTTATTTCCGCCGCCACATGTTAGAAATCAACCACGCCCTCTAGAATGCTGTCGCCCCTAGGCCGCGGCCTATACGGCAGCATAATATAGCCCAAAGGGAGTTATGAATAAATGATTCGTGAGAACCAGGGACGCAGTGGGGCGATACTTTAAGCTACTCTAAGTGTGATTTATCTGGACTTGGACATGGACACTCGTACCATGGGCAGCGGCAATTGCTTACCAACCTCTGCTCTTTTCATGGTCTACATCTTTTTTTTTTCACAGGGTCTCCTATCCTACCTGTACAACGAGAACTACTTCGTGCGCACGGCGATCAAGCTGCTCATCCGGCAGCAGGGCAGCTCGCTGTTCGTCCGGAAAACTATCTACGAGTATTTATGGGACTTCCGGGAACCCGTCGTAGATTTGTCCGGCCGCTTAGCCCCAGGGCTGCTACCCGTCACTAATTTGGGTATCCTGAATGTGGTGAGTATTTTTCACCTTTTCTTTATTTTTACTTTTGTGTGGTGGCTGTCACTTTTTGTTGCGATGTGTTGAATGTTTATTTTAAAAGTTCTATATGATTAGAGTCTTCGAGTAAATTAAATCAATGCGTGGAAATATTTTCCACCAGTTTTCTGGGGGATTTCGGTTACCAGGACCAGTTATCTTTTATTGACATGAAGGGTGTGCATTGACGGTACGTCAATTCAACCAAATGGACGGTCAACACTCCAAAAACGTATTAAATAGTTATAAATTATAACGCGTATATATACGTCTGTTTAGATGAAAGCTAGATATTTGTGGTTCATTTCTTTTAAAGACTTGTAAACTGCCGTTACGTCAATGCACACTATACCATTGATTTGATTTTGGATGATTTGATGGTGGAGATTGATTGATATTAGAGTTAAAAGCTATCTAACGTGAAAATGCCTACATAATATAATAAAAAATATGTTTATCATGATCTCATTAGTTGTGCAACATGCGTAAAAACAATATTATTATTATAATTTACTGGTGATAAGTTGAACATCAGATTGACACGGGGTAGTGATAACCCTGACACCCTGAGGTGGAAGTCGTTGATTACTGCCGCTTTTTATATGCGAGTGAATTTGAACCGTACTCTCGGTGAATAGAATTCAATTTGCAGAAGACTTCTTACTTCTTACGATGGTACTAAAAACATTCTTTGATTTGACTAGGGTGACAATTCTCGATACGAAATTTTCTGTCGTATAAACATTTAAAGGATGAAGCCAAACGAGCGTAATTTTTTGAGTTATGAGTCGCAGAATTTCTGCCGCGCAAATAAATATCTTTTCATACAAATCATGACTCACAAAATGACGCTCGTGTGAATCAAACAGGACTTTTGTATGAAGGAAACTGAATGCACCAGAATTCTGCCGAACCGAAATTCTGCGACTCACAACTCACAAATTAGGCTCGTTTGGCTTCGCCCTAACTGTCTAAACACACTAGGCCGAAAGTATGCGGCTGAAGTTCGGCATGATTACGCCTGCAATGCATTTTAAATTGCTGATGACACACTATGCCGAAATTACGTCGCGTTAAATTGTAAGATACCGCGACGTAATTTCGGCATAGTGTGTCATCAGCAATTTAAAATGCATTGCAGGCGTAATCATGCGCTTTTTTTCGGCCTAGTGTATTTAGACACTTAACGATAAAAAAAATTGTTTATGATTTACAGATTTACTTTGATTTTGCCGATGAGGTGACCGTCAAAATTGGGCCGCGATGGGGCCACAAGAATTTCTTCAGAATAGACAAAGTTAGGGGTGTTCCACAAATGGCGCTATACGATCCAGATGTAAGTAATAAAAACATCAAAATCATCTACCTAGTGTATGCCTGTTTGCAGTTTAAAGAAATGACAAAATTAAACCACGTTAATAATAAATAATTAAAGTTGAACTTAAAATACTTGAGGTAAAAGATACTTTATTTCTTGGAATAGCTGGTGGGAATCCAAAATAGATTTAGCTAAATATAATTTTGTCTATCATTATGGAAAACCTTTATAAATCTTTTAGCTTACATTTTAACTACATAGTTTCGGTGCATCAAAGGATGACCTAGGCTCATTTACTCAATCTTCTTCATTGAACTTCCGTATATATATCGTCAATAACAAAATTTTGTTTATGATAATAATTTTATCATTATTATTATACCGCGACGCAATTATGTAATATTGTACGCAGTTGTACGTTATGAAGATAAATAAGTATTTAGTCGATTATGTATGTTTTTGTTTCTCGTACTAAAATTTTATAATGTGTTACATATTTTAAATTGTTTTGTAACTATTTATTTTATTATGCCTTTTACTATTGGTGGCTTTTATTTTTGATAGATGCTAGCTAACAAAAATACGTGGTGGTGGTATTAACCTAACATAGTTTGCACCACAGTGAGGTCGAAAATATTTTGTTTGCTATAAGCTATTGTAAGTTTTGTGCTGCGTCTGTGCGAATTTTACTATACCCCTACCATATTATACCCATGTAGGTTGTTAGGTTTAACAGCTTAGGTTTAACAAACAAATTGCCCGGATCGGCAATTTGTATGGGTATAAAGATGGATTTTTCTGATTTCCCAGCATTGTTCTCATAGAAAAAGTGGTTTATTTTGACGGGCTCATTTGACGGTTTTAAGGATAACGGTGTGAAACCTTAGGGTCTAAACACACTAGGCTGAATTACGCCGGCGTAAATTCCACCGCGTTTACGCCGCGTTTAAATTGCATACAAAATACGGGCCGAATACTAGGGGTGACACACTAAGTTCGGCCGTTCAGAGAATGCGTTCCTGACACGTCGCGATTAATACGATAAAAATATTTTTGCTGGTTGTTTACCGTTTTAAGAATTGATGAGCATTAAAACAACATTATTATATCAATAATCAATGAATGTTATAATTTTGTGCCTAACTCAGTGTCAAATAACTTGGTACACAATATAGGTGTGATAGGTGTTAGGAACGCATTCTCTGAACGGCCGAACTTTATTACGTCGCATTTTGTATGCGTATGACATTTGCGGCGGAAATTACGCCGGCGTAATTCAGCCTAGTGTGTTTAGACACTAACACCCTGTATATTATTTTGTTTTTTCCAAGTTTGATTAGGACAATGCAGGCTGATCACCCGTTTGTCTGACGAGTAAGATGATCGGATGGGCATGTAAAACGTCGGTCCTGTGCGTGATCTCTCGCCAGTCGTGTCGGTCGTCCGTCTCACTGGGTTACGAGTGAAATGGAATAGATACTTAGGTCTTAGACAGTGCTCTTGTGTACTGTGCAAACACTTGGGAACCATAAAATTACTCCGGCGTAACTGGCTATGGTTCAAACCGCGGCCACTGTGAACGAAAACGGGAGCTATTATTATTTCTGTCATTTACAGGCATGTCCAGACCGGCTGCAGAACTCCACGGAAGGTGTAATGTACCCGCAGTACCTCACCAAGCAGGACGTCCTCCTCTACCTGAGGAAGAGCGTCTGCAAAATAATGCCGCTGTACTTCGTAGGTTAGTATTAGTAATCCATACTAATATTATAATTGCAAAAGTATCCGTCTGTCTGTTACCTCTTCACGCCCAAACCGCTGAAAATCTTAAATATATGTATAGTATAAAAGTATTAAATATATTTCCGTTGTCTGGTACCTGTAACACAAGTCCTTCAGGTACTTACCACGGGGCCAGAGTGACGTGGTGTGAAGCGTCCATAGATATTATTATTATTATTACATTTGATTAAAGGCGCTATCTAAAGGCGTGGTCTACACGTAACAAAGTAAGAATTTCGTATGTCTAACATTGCATTGTGTAGTTATTTGGTGGTTGTAATTAGATTTCTTTACATTTTATCGTTTTATTTAAAAGAAATAATGACATATTTTAATTTCTTAAGCCCTAGCTATAATTTTACTATCTTATTAATTGTTATGTTTTCTAAATACTTATATGAGAATATAAATGCAATGATGATAAATATTTTTACAATTATTTTAGAACATTTTAGCATTTAATACAGTTTTTTTTTCTATAAAACATGTAATGCGGATGCCGATTTGTGATATTGTCTTATTAAATAAAGGCATATAATAAGTAAGTTAGGCAATAAGTAAGTTTATAACGTAACAAGATGTTGATTTAAAGTTTAATATTCTGTGTAATAGCCTAAATATAAATATACTATCCAATTGCTGGGCAAAGTGATGAGTTGGCTAGTAAGAAAATAAAATAGGCTCCTTGCCAGAAGCCTAACTGGACATTGTAAACTCAACAAGCACCTTTACAGAATAATAGATGTTAATAGCATTACGACCTGCGGATTCTGTGATACACCTATTCACCTTCTAATTGATTCTACTGCTCTACTGCAAAGCAAAAACTAATTTGTGGCACCAATCCTAATCACATAGTTAAATTTATGAGCAGCACTAGGTTGGGGACGGTACTCTAATACGAAGGAGTCACAATAGATCCTCAAAGATCATCTTAACGTCAGGATTGCAGTGATCTGCAGGAAAAAATACCTCCAGAGCATAGCGCTATCTTTTCTTAGGCCTAGATACCCACTCAGTCGATATTCAGCATGTATGCGAATAGCGTCATCAGCCCAATGCCACTTTAGCTTGGACGTCTTGATTCCTACGTCTGGGATTCTAGTTTGGGAGCACATTATGTTTTTTTATTTGTTGAGATTTGAGCTCTATTGCTCTCTGGCAGACTCTGAGTTGTAACTTTCGTAAATCGTAAATCGGTCAATCAGTTTGCGCATCGTTGGTTATGACGAGCGAAATACATAGCGAGTCTGCGCTTCAGTGAGATTGGTAAGTCATCATTCTTCATGGACCAGTTTTTCTGCCTTTCTGCTGTCATAGAAGCTAATCGGTCCTAGTACAGCTACTCGTTGACATAGTGAATTCCTTGCTCGTCTACTTCAACCCTACGTCTCGTACTGTTGATAATTGTTCTTGTCACCTATTTTTGTGTAATTCACCTATTTTTTGTAAGTTCCACCTTAGAGGCTTACAGATCTTAGAGCATAATTTGATGATGTACGGTTGACGGCTGTAGGTGTAAAAATGACGAAGGAATTAATAAAGCGGAGATTGCTTAGGATTGTCTTGTTAACAAAAATTTCACATTTTTAAATAGTTTTAAATATGTAGTTGAAAAAAATCTGGGTAATTTTAAGTTCTTAATAAAATTGAAAGTTTTTTTTAACCGACTTCAAAAAAAGGAGGTTATTAATTCGACGCGTATGTATGTAATATTTCCAGAACTGTCCAGTTTTTGTATATGTTAATCTATAGCAGCTTTTGAACAAATGTGCCAAATTTCGAAAGTGTATGTATATTGTATGTATGTATGTATGTATGTATATATGTATGTATGTATGTTTTTATGTTTGTGCACGTATATCTCCGGAATTACAAGTCCGATTTAAGTGACTATTTTTTTGTTGTACTAGGGATTGTTCAACTTAGGGAATGCTGCAAGTTTCATCAAAATCGGTTCAGTAGTTTTTGAGATAGGGAATTTTAATGATTAATTACGTACAACTTGAAGTCGGTTTTATCTTTTTAAAATACTATTATTTATTATTAAAGAAGGCAGGTCGCTATAGCCCTGACGTCCCACTGACCCATGAGGATCTATTGTGAGTCCTTCGCACTAGAGAATCATCTCCAACCCAATACTGCTTATAAATTGAACAATATGGTTGGGGTTGGTGCCACGAATTTCCTCTGTGGATGAGTATTCGTGGCGATCAATGTGCCTGTTTCTGCTCTATAGTAGAGCAGGACAGTCGAGGAGAAGGTGAATAGGTGTTTCATCCTCCTCCGCACAGAATCTGCAAGTCGTTATGCTACAAATACCCATTCTGTTTAGGTGTTTGTTGAGCTTGCAGTGCCCAGTTAGGCTTCTGGTAAGGATTCTTAATTGGTTCCCAAGGTGAGTGCTAATTCTGATAATTTATTTACCGTACCAGAAAGTACCAGATACTGTTATTTTAATCTCTTGCTTTTTTACACCCATCTTAGCGTTTTTTTTTTTTTTAAGATAAATGTTAATTTTTAGGACGTTTTATTTTGCACTTTTAAAATTAATGTGAAATAAAGAAATAATAAGAAAATAACTCACATTTAAAGCTGTTTATCAAAAATATTTTAAAAATTACAAAAAATCCGGATTATCCGGATAATCCGGACTTGAGGATGGAAAAATCCGTAACACCGGATTTTTCTAAAAATCCGTTTTTTGCAATCCCTAGGTATAAGCCTTTGTAAATACGCCGCCCGGTTTGGTAGTCTGTACCCGGCGCGGCGGCGCGCCGCGCCGCTCGCTTGACAGCCCTAGCAGATTGTAGCAAGCGAGACCACACACAGTTATTGTACTATGAACGCTAAGCACAATGCAAAAGGTTGAAATTAGGTTGTTTTCATGTGTTGTTGTGAGATAGGCATGTTACTTGTATTATCTAGCTAGCTAGCCATAAGCGGCTTACTTCTCAGAAGTAATGTCAAATGTGTGCCTGATGCTCTGGACTCAAGGCTGAATTTGTTATGTTCAATTTTGGTGACACTGGTGACTCTGATGTGGTAATGATGATGATGATGAATGTAATTTGCATAGTAGCATATGCTTTCAGTTCTTAAAACAGCGCCTAAACCCCCAAACTTGTATCTATAAGGAATCCGGAGTTCTCTTAGTATCTTCGGAACCATAGTATACCTCGGTGCAAAATCTTGCGTTTTGGTAGAATATGCTTAGGATGCTTCTCATAAAACCAAAATCACCATATTATGTTTCCATATAAATTTCGAGGAGTTCCCTCGATAACTCAAGGATCCCATCATCAGGTCACCACTTTTATGAACATGGTACCAAATTGGAGTGAAACCTAATACAGCAAAATAAAAATTTCGAAAATCGGTTCACAAGCGGCGGAGTAATCGTTGAACATACAAAAAGAAAATATCCGCAGCTGAACATATAACCTCCTATAAGGCCCTATAACTCTCAATAGTCTCGATATAGTTTTTAATTTAAACTTTTAATGACACTTTTAGAGGAGGCGGTGATGGAGGGAGTGCCGGTGTACCGTTACAACCTGACGGAGAACGTGTTCGACCGCATCACCAACGGCACGGACTGCTACGCCGGCGCGCCCGCACACCCCTTATATCCCGACGGCATCAGTGATGCCTCCAAGTGCTATCACAGTAAGTACATCTTAAGAGGCCGGGCTACCCTCGAAATTCTCATACATACGTAATACCAAAATCATTTTCTCATACGAAAATATTTAACATGTTTGAGATATTTTTCAGCTTATAATAGTAATTACTTACCTAGGTTCCTGTACAATTACCTTAAAAATATTTAAACACTAAAAAATTTTTTTCTGTGTAATTTTTTTTTACTTTTACTACTTACTAAATATTTAAACACTAAAAAATAGAGTAAAATACTAAAAATATATAAATAAATAGTAAATTTACTACAAAATGTTTAAATATCAAAAAATATTTTTTAGAGTATAAATATTTTGTAGTAAATTTACTATTTATTTATATATATTTTTAGTGTTTTACTCTATTTTTTAGTGTTTAAGTATTTAAAAGTAAATTTAGTAAAAAAATTTATACACAAATTTTTTTTTAGTGTTTAAATATTTTGAAGTTAATTTTTGTACAGGAACCTAGGTAATTACTATTTTAAGTTGAAAAATAACTCAAACATGTTAAATATTTTCGTATGAGAAAATGATTTTGGTATTACGTATGTATGAGAATTTCGAGGGTAGCCCGGCCCCTCAAGGGTCCGTATACGAAATTTGCCGATTTCGCTGATTTAACAGACGTGATTTAACAGTTAAAATACATTATTTCTATAAGTTTTAATGCACAACATGTAAGATCATTTCAATTATAATCTAATGTTGGAGTTAGATTCTTTATTTTATTTAAGTATTTTTAAATAATCCAACTCAAACCCGCGACAGTTTTGTGATTTTTGCTGTAAAAGGTTTAGAATATAACCTGTTTATGGATTGTATTGATGTCTTAACGGTATGAAAAAAATACAATGTACTGTTGAGAAAGTCGTCTATAAAAGGTTGGAATTACTTTTTACCACTTCAATATAAAATAGTTGAGTAAAAAAATATGTAACTCGGCAAAATTTTAGAGAAAATGGGCAAAGAATTGCTGTTAATTTCGGCAACTTGGAGCTGTAATTCATAAAAAGAAACCAACCTAAATCTCACATTGTATTACTCGCCGCAAGGTTCGAGTCGGTTTTCCGCGTTTAAATATATTTTAAATCTAATAATTAATATATTTTTTTTAAGTCTAATAAGGGGAAAAAACCTAATAATATTTTTGTAGCGATCCTTTGCAATTTCGTATTCATTGGCAAAATTTCGTATACGGACCGTGAAAGTTGAGAGATAGTAAGCGTATGTGTTGATAACTAACAAGAACATATCGTACATATATCTAACTTGATGCGACGGTATACCTACCATTTTCCTAAAAATTATTGCAAATAAAATTTCCCCAGTCCTTAAATATATTATAAATCTCTGCTTTAATAACGGCGTTTTTCCTGACTGTTTCAAACGAGCTATTATTCACCCTATTCACAAAAGTGGAAGTCGAGACTGCGTAGACAATTACCGTCCAATTTCAGTATTGACAGCCTTGTCTAAAATTATGGAAAAACTTCTTAACAAAGGCCTCATGGATTATTTGATCAGAGAAAAGTTGATCTCCCAATCTCAATTTGGGTTTCAACCTAGAAAATCCACTACAGATGCTGTAACAAAGCTCGTTAATAATCTGGCCGTGAATATGGATGGCGGTAAAAAATGTGTCGGGATCTTTATAGATTTAGCAAAGGCATTCGACACGGTCTACACCCCCATCCTTATGAGAAATCTGGAGTCTATGGGCATAAGAGGTATCTCCCTTAAACTATTTCAAAGTTTCCTAACAAACCGGTCTCAGCAAATAAAAATCGACGAACACCTAAGTACTTACCAACCTATCACGTATGGAGTCCCACAGGGTAGTGTTTTAGGCCCGAGTCTTTTCCTGGTGTATTTAAATAATCTTTGCAACTACAAACCATTTTGCGGTAAAGTTTATTCATACGCAGATGACATTGCTCTAGTTTTTACGGGAGAGACTTGGGCAGAAATGCAACGTAATGCTGCGTAGACATACTATTTCTTGGCTTCACAAAAATTTATTTACCATAAACATAAAAAAAACTAAATATTTAACTTTCTCCAAAACAAAAAAAAACACAACCTGAGCCCACATTCAGCATTAAAGCACACACATGTGGAACGGAACAAAGAACCAGTGTTGGTCAGTTGCAAGGTAATAGACCTTGCAACTGTCTAACATTGGATAGAGTTGGTGATATCAAATATCTGGGAGTCCAGTTAGACGATGCTCTATCCTGGAAAGCTCACATAAGCCTACTTTCAACACGTATAAGAAAATTAATATGGATATTCAAAAATCTACGTGATATTCTTAAGCCTCAACTTTTAAAAACTGTGTATTACGCTCTAGCTCAATCTATTCTAGATTACTGTATCACAGCATGGGGAGGCGCATGCAAATCCATAATGATTAAAGCTGAACGAGCGCAAAGATCATTACTTAAAGTTATGTTTAAAAAGCCATTTAGATACCCTACTATTAATCTTTACCAGGACTCTCAAGTGCTATCAGTCAGACGTCTGTATATTCTCCATGACATACTTCACAAACACTCCGAGTTTATTTTTAACCCTGATACACAGCTTAAACGTAGATCTGCATTGTTGTAATACATCACTCTGTTTTCTTCACTCGACTCCTGTCCTTTCTCGCACCACATATGTATAATAAAATAAATAGGATATTAAATATTTACGATAAAACAATATATAAATGTAAATCAATTGTGCAGAAGTGGCTACTAAACCTTAATTATAATGAAGCTGAATTACTTCTATTAACTGTATCGTAAAGTACACACACACACACACACACACACACACACACACACACACACACACTAACTCAGACAACTATGTTAAAATATGTTAATGTTGTCCTTCACATATCCGCGGGTGAGACCTGGAGACCTGAAACACAGGGTATCCTAGCTTAGGCTCCAGTTCACACTCTAATTTAATATATTGTTATGTATAATACTATGTTAAGTTGTGTGTAAAAAATAAATAACTTTTTATCCTTAAAAAAAAAAGCAGAAATATGTCATTTAAAACGACGACGACTACGGTGAATGTGATATAATAAGGTCTACCATCACAGTTGCATTTCATCCTTCGAGCCCCATAAGAGCACCGGTGATCGCGACAACAATCAGTAATCAGTAATCAGTTCTTTAATTGCAGTAAAAGTGGTGGTTATACAAAATGTTTACAATAGGAATAGTTCTGACACTTTTAGCTATACAATAGCATGCAAATATTATATCTAGTAAATTTTAATTATATGTCACATAGTCCATAATATATTAGAATAAAATATTAAGAGTTACATCAATCACATCATTAAGAATACAATCACATTTCCAATATTCCAATTTCAATACAATAGAATACAATCACATTTCCAAGAATCCCCGATCGAAGGATTAATAAACCTGCTCAAACCTGCCCACATAGGCGCCGGCAGAAATAATTTCCAAGGGTTGCAGATCTTTTAGTTTTCTTTTCTTTTTACTTTTTACGAACAACAGTGACTGTCTATTTACGTCATCTGAATACATTAGTGTCGAAACATTAAGAACATAAAAAAAATATTTCCAATAGACGGCTTTTTATTTCAATAATTCCTGTTGATCCCGAGATTCCCAAGGCGTGCAAGTGCACCCCCTGGCACCCCCCTGCCGGTGCCCATGCCTGCCAAACACTTTATTTGTAGCGCCAATACTCGCTAGTATAAATACCACATTCTTGTTATGTCTCTGTTTACAGATTTTCCATTGGTGGCTTCATACCCTCACTTCTACACTGGATCCCCGCCGAAAGACACATACGTGACGGGGCTCAAACCCGATAGAAGCAAACACAGCTCATACGTCTACGTGGAACCGGTGAGAACTTTGCTATCATCCGCGACTAATGTAGCAATACATATTTTGTGGAGTCAAAAAAATCATACAAATAGGTATGGCAAAATTTCATATCTACAAATTTTTCGTGCTTCGTTTCATGCAGGGCTTGAACCTTGGTTATTTTAACTGCACATTCTACATACCTTCCTAGATTATTCCGATCGGCCTCCGTTTCAACAAATCGTGTTATGATTTTGCAGAAATCCGGAGTGCCTTTCGAGTCGGTGGCACGGATGCAGTGCAACCTGTACATCAACGACATGTCCGGCTACGGCGACCGGGAGCTCAACAAGTTCTCCAAGCTTGTGCTGCCGCTCAGCTGGATAGAGTATGTAAGTAGTAGAGACAAGTGTATCTTGTCTAACGGCTGAATTTAATGAAGATATTAAGCCAAACGAATAATTAAATAAAAGATATTATTAAGTAATCATTAGATGTTTCTGAGTGCGGGCGTAAGTCAATGAAAAGGAAAACAATTATTATAAACAGTCGGAAGGAAAGCATATTTATGAAAGGTTTCATAGGTTTTTTGACAGGAGTTTATCTGTTCAACAGCGTTGTTGACTGGTGGTAAAACTCTTAGGGCCTGTTTCACCACTTCCTGATAAGTGCCGGATAGGCTATCCACAACTTAACTTGACAGATAGAGTATGGAGCGTCTGTCAAAAAAGTTGTGAATGGCCTATCCGGCACCCTATCAGGAAGTGGTGAAACAGGCCCTTAGAAAAAATAAATTTGACTTTGTAAATAAGAGAGTATTAGGTATCAAAATGTGATAGTAATTCAACCAATAATAAACTTTTTCAAACGTCGACATTTATTCGTTTTGGCCGAACGACTGGTTACTGTAGCTTTTAGTAGCTTTATATTTTAAATAATCAACATTCTTTCCTTTTCAGAAACAAGAGGGCCTGCCGAGTCATTTTGTGTACACGATATATTTCATGGTGGTCATACTGCCGCCGCTAGCGAAGGTCGTGTTCAGCCTTACACTAATAGTGACATCACTAGCGATCCTCAACAAAATATTCAGGAAGACAATTACACGTTCGATGTTTAAAAGAAGAAAAGCAGAAGATTTGGAAAAGAATACAATTAAAGTGTACGAGAAGGAAATGTTTTTACAGGACTCAAAATAATATAGGAGCAAAGCAAGTTATAGATATTTAAAAATATTAGCGAAATTGTACGTTTTCCATGGGTCGGTACTAGCAACTAGTAATTACTATAATTTAAGCCTTTACGAAGATTTTAGGGTGGTTTTACGACATTCTTGATTATAATTTAGGAATTTTAAGACCTTGTGTTCCTTACTAATTATTGTTACCTCGGCTCTATCTGAAAATGTAGAGCCCTTCTTAGATAGTAATAAATTATGTTAATAAATTTGTATAGCTACGAGTTGCCAAATACGCTGTTTCGATGAACACGGACTTAGTAGGTCAAGAGTATATTTTTATACTTCTTAAGAATATATAGATATTGATAAAGATAGTTTTACCTCGCTAACCCCTTCTTAAGGTTTTTTTGACAGGTAGTTATCTGCTCAATAGCGTTGTTGATTGATGCTAATCAAATGCGCTATGAAATCCATACTTCTATACTAATATTATAAATGCGAAAGTGTGTCTGTCTCTCTGTCCGTCTGTCTGTCTGTCTATCTGTCTGTCTGTCACATCTTCACGTTTGAACGCCTGAACCGATTTTGCTGAAATTTGGCATGGAGATACTTTGAGTCCCGAGAAAGGACATACGATAGTTTTTATCTCGAAAAAGTGTACGGTTCTCGTGCGATGAAAGAATTTTGGCGCAACGAAGTTGCGGGCGTCATCTAGTATAATATAAACTTCTCTTTTATAGAGTCAAAAATCTCAGTACTTCACTGAGTTTTAATCATCTATTACTCAAGTCGTACTGAAAAAGATTTTTAAGCTATCCCATGGATGTGCAATATGAGCCATAGAATAACGGATTTAAAAGACCTCAAAAACAGAAAAATCTTAAATGTATTACGTTTCTAGATATAACTACTCTACTTACCTACCTTCATATATATTATGTTAAACGAGACGAATAAGCAAAAACATCTTAATTATTTACATTACAATACCTAATGATTAAATAACTAAGTGTACCTAATCAAAATCACGAGGCACAATTCAATAATAATATGTAGTTTTATGCCTCAATTCGTCTTTTTCGAATTGTAGTTAGTTATTGACCTTATGAGTGATCATAATATATTTTGATGAATGAAGTAGTTAGTAGTCTACTGTTGTGATCGCAAAGTATCCTTGATGGGGTACTATAGGCTGTGAAGAAGCATTTTGCATGTACCATCGAGGAAATTGATTCCTATGCAGTTGATAGACCAACGTTATTTGGTCGAATAAGTAAATTCAATGTTAATTGTGATCTGCCAGCTGGGTTTGACGTAACGAAACCAAACTACGTAGGTCCCCGACCTGCATAGGAATCAACTTCTCTGATAGTACTTGATGCCTTGCCAGTGTCAACATGATTTCCGTTCTGGATGGATATACACAAAATATCTGAGTGGCCAGCTCTAATACTAAAGGTACCGTTCCGACTTCTGACCAATGCGGCAAGTGACCGCGACCGACAAAAATTCAAATAAAATGCTACTCTATGACCTATTAGGCTACAGGTTTCATTTTTCTCTACGCCACTATAATAAAGCATATATTCTAAAAATATGTGAGTATTTTTTTGTTTAAGTTTAGCACTTTAACATTATTTTCTGCTATCATATTTTGGTTGTCTGGAAGAAATCGCTGAAAGCGGTAAGCCTATTTGCTATTAGTATGTTGTTTTTGTTATTTTACATTGTTTATATATGCAAATAAAGAATGTATAAATAAATAAATAAATAAAGCAGCGGAAGCATGCTTCGCTAAATCAATATTGGTAGAAAATGAAACATAGCCACTATTCATATGGTAGCAATATTTTAATTTTTGTCGGTCGCGGTTGCTTATTGAGGCAATTAGGACTAAGGGCTGGTTTACACGTATTAAGTAGATATGTAATTACCTAAATTTTAACTTATTTTTAAGTTGTTAAATGCATGTAAACACAAAATTTAGTAGCAAGCAGCAAGTTAAAATTTAGTAAGTCCTAAGCTAGATAACAATTAGAATTTAGTTACTACTTATCTACTTAATACGTGTAAACCAGCCATTAGGAGCTTTATAAATTCATATGCGACATGGCCTGTTTCACCACTCCCTGATAAGTGCCGAATGGGCTATCCACAACTTATCTAACAGTTACTCCATTTAAATACTATCTGTTAGATAAGTTGTGGATAACCTATCCGGCGTTTATCAGGAAGTGGTGAAACAGGGCCTTACTCATTATGTATGAGTTCAAAGCCAATATTATGCCACACTTAATCGGAGCCCAGTAGTTAGGGAAGGCCTTGCAAGATATTTTGGAGAAGCTTACTCCCTAAATTAGGGTATTTTACTTTTTCAACTTTCAAGTTATGTGAAATAGTGCGTCTATTTCTAGTATAAAGCTGATATACTGCTTATTATTTATATTGTGGTTGCGTTGTGCAACGAATTACCAACGATTTGCTCACATTTGTAGCCTTCATATTCATGTATCGATAGTAAAAGTGACGGTCAGCATCAAAATTTGAGAGGTAGATGAATATCATCATAACGAATATTTTTTCATAATGTAAATACCTGTCTTATAACTAGCTGTGATGTAGTCATCACTATAATATTATTTTAGGCACCTACCTACTTTTTGGAAAAGGGTTAATTATTATTTTTATCTATTTAGTAACTATATTAATTATACTTATTTAACAGGTAGGTACATGTAGGTACCAATTACCATTAAATTAATCAGTACCTATACCTCTCTATTTTTTAGAACTCTTACCTAAGTACTTGTAAAAATGTTATTTGCGAAAAACCTTACGCTCGTGTAGAATTAAGTATTGAAATAGGTTACGTTTGAGTTTGTAAAAAATATTCCTAGTACCTCCAGGCCCCATGTAAGCGTAACATTTTTTGCAATAAATGAGACCAAAAAATCGAAGTGATTATATACCTAAGCACTAAAAAAAGGTATTCCTAATATGTAATATTTGCTCATTAAATGGCTTTAAGGATAATAAATTTTGTAGTAAAAATAATTTTATTCTGTTATTTCAACTCACCTATTTTGGTCCTGATCGCCAGTTCGCTACTATGTTGGCTATAGCTTTTTTTGACTTCACTAGAAATCTCCTTTCGGGGCCCAGCTTCGAGATACTGGGTCCTTAACGATGCCAGAACAAAATACTCTATATTTTATGCTTAATTTATGACCGTACCCTGTATCCGAACTCATCCTGATTGTCCCTCTAATGTATAATATCATCTAATATATAAAATTCTCGTGTCACAGTTTTCGTTGCCATACTCCTCCGAAACGGCTTGACCGATTCTCATGAAATTTTGTGAGCATATTGAGGAGGTCTGAGAATCGGCCAACATCTATTTTTCATACCAAAAATTATTTATATGACAAAACAACGTTTGCCGGGACAGCTAGTCTTATATATAAAATTCTCGTGTCACAATGTTAGTCCACCAACTCCTCCGAAACGGCTTTACTGATTTTTACCAAATTTTATATGCATATTCAGTAGGTCTGAGAATCGGCTACTCGGTACTTTATATATTGATAAGTGCATTTGTTGAATAAATAATAGTAAATTATTACAACCTGAGACTGACGGCGACCATTGTTTGTGCGACGGGACAGCGATCGACGTTGCCATGGTGACATACTTATTTAGTCACTTCAATAAAATAAAATGGCAAATATATTATGGCAAAGCAACGTTTGCCGGGACAGCTAGTCATTATATAAAATGCTTTGACCTGAATGACATGAAAATGGAATCACGCCACGGCCGAAACCAGTGATCGTAAATACTTGAAATTTGGAGGGAGTGTTCTCCGTATGACGTAGGCGTGTGATAAGAAGGGATTTTTAGAAATTCCTCTCCTAAGGGTGTGAAAAGGGGGGATGAAGTTAGTATGGGACAACTCGATTCCTTAGTCCGATCTGCTCGAAAATTCGCATCATTATTATTTCATGTATTTTATAGAATATATAATTCATAGTTTGTCGTAATTTATCCTTAAAAGTCGTTAAAAAGCATGAACAGTTTACAGCGCTTTACAGCGTTTAGCAGCGGCTTGCAGCGACGCAGGGAGTTAGAGACGCCAATCATTACTTTTTGCCACAATAAACATAATCTGTGTACTCTATTTTTGCCATGTAAGTTATGGCTGGTTTACACGTATTAAGTAGATAAGTAGTCAACTAAATTTTAACTTATGGCTTTATAATTACTTCACTAAATTTGAACTTGCTACTTGCTACAAAATTTGTGTTTACATGCAACTGATAACTTAAAATTAAGTAAACATTTATTTAACTACTTATCCACTTAATACGTGTAAACCAGCCATTAGAGCTCGTTTGATACTCTTTTGCTTATGAAATAAAGCCACCATTCACGATAAAGCGATCTCATTCTATTTGTAAATTATCTAGATTTACAATCGAAATTGTAACGTATGAAGCCTATTATATTATCGTAACAATTAGTTGTTAAATCTAAAGAATAACTATATATTTGTAACAATTTATTGTTATTATAATATTATTGTTTCCATATACTTTTGTAAAATTTAGAAAGATTGTCTTGAATGGAGGGCTTTACATTATGTGTCACTCAAAGTTGTCACCATATTGTTAAAAAAATATTGGCGTTCGAAATTCAAAATTAACTATTCCTGTACGAATTGGTGTTTTTTTTTTCATTGTGATTTAATTTTATGCACAAAAGATTTTTTATATAAGAAATGAAGTCACACTTTTACTAATCTATTTAATTTATAATAATATATACATAATATTATCATATTATCAATAAAAGGCTTTGTCTTGAATGATATAATAATCATAACACTTACTTAATAATTTTCAGTAAGTATTAATAATTAATATACATGGTGAGGTATTAGTTTACAGTGCTGCACAGAATTAGTTTACCCTGTGTTTTAAGCGAAATCTATGGTTAAAACAATTATTAGACATGAAAATGGAATTACGATAAAACCTAAAGACTTTCGTAGAGACTGAAAATTTTGGGGAAGTGTTCTCCGTATGACGCAGACGTGCGCAGTGCGATGTAAGAAAGGATGTTCATGTTTCGAAAAAATGTTACTTATTAAGTTTTATAATAATACTGGCTGTCCCGGCAAACGTTCTTTTGCCATATAAAGTATTATACTTTTGCCATATAAAGTATATATATTTAGGTGATTAATAAGTATGGCACCATGGCAACGTTCGTCGCTAGGCCGTCGCACAATGGTCACCGACACTCTCGAGTTGTAGTTATTTACAATTATTTATTCAACGAATGTACTTATCAATATAAAAAGTAGCCAGTAGCCCAGAGACCAGACATACTATTTTCTTAGTCTATGCAGTAGCTGATTCTCAGACCTACTGAATATGCATATAAAATCGGTGAAGACGTTTCGAAGGAGTACGGTTTATAACTAACATTGTGACACGAGAATTTTATATACAGTGTGTAACAAAACTAAGTGATAATACTTTAGGGTACGTGTTCCTTTTAGAGAGTTCACTGTGAAATTAGCAGCGCTAAAAGACGTAGTTTTTTCACTTTTCTATGGGCAAGGGCCCGAGCGTCACCAGTTTCCCCATGCAAAAGTGAAAAAAAATATTCGGTCTTTCAGCGCTGCTACTTTCACAGTGAACTCTCTACAGTCTTCGAGGAACACGTACACATCCTTAAGTATTATCACTTAGTTTTGTTACACCCTGTATAAGATTATTATTTTATGAGTAAATTATGTCTTGACCCTTGACTGACCTGACTAGCTGTAAAAAAGTAAGTAGCATTCTAAATTCTAAATTCAAATTTTATGCACAGTCAAACTGATTTTGAAATCTTCATAATATTTTATTTTTGTGATTTGCGATAACTTTCATATTTTAGTTTGTGTTATTTAATTATTCTGAGTGTAGATATTATTTTAATTCCTTTATCAAATAAAAAAAAATATTTTTTTTATGTAATTATTAGGTATTACTTAAATCTATGATATTCTATGAGATAAACTGTATAGGTTTTGAGTTTTTGTGTTCAATTTCTCAATTTAAGTCAAATTTAAGTACATATATCTGATAATGATCTGATATGGATTTTTAGTTTTGTAGGTTAACGAAGTATTAAACGTGTATAATATTATTAGGTATGAAAGTTGTTTTTTTGGTTAAGGTTCACAAACCTTCCCCAGCAAGTTGCTGAAATGACTGCCGGCGCCGTATTAAGTGCATCATTTTTATTTCATTTCATTATTAATGAAAAGACTTAACAGAAGGCCTACTTAGAAAGGTCTAACTAAGAAAGGGGGGCTCGGGGGGCACAGCCCCCCGCCAAAACAGAAACAAACACAATCAAGAAATTCCAAAAGTAGTTTAGGTTAGGTTAGAACTTAAACCGAGCGAGTGCAGCGAGCGTGCTGCGGCAGCAGCCAGCGACCGTTACAAAAGAAAGGGGGGTGGGGGGGGCTCGGGGGGCGCAGCCCCCCGCCAAAACAAACACAATCCAGAAAGTCCAAAAGTTTGTTGGGTTAGAACTGTGACTGTACTGCGGCAGCAGCCGGCGACCGTCACAAAACACGCTATGCAAATTTCCGAGAATAAAATATGATGTAGCCTCAGAATCCCGAAAATTTCAAAGCTCCAATACTGAGGGGTTTCTCAGTTTCCAAACCTTTACCGTTTTTTTTTTTTTTTTTTAGTTATTATTTGTTTTAGTGTATAAATTATCTATCTATATTCTATAGGTATCTATCTATATCTATACATATAACATATAATAAAATTGTAGAGTTAAAATTTTTGTACATCTATAATATACATCTTCCATACATATTAAACAAATTCGCATTATCCTTATTCATTACATATTATAAAACAAAGTCGCCTTTTTTCCCTCATGTCCCTTTGTTCCCTGTTTAATCTTTTAAACTACGCAACGGATTTTGATAATTTTTTTCAGTGTTAGATAGCCCATTTATCGAGGAAGGCTATAGGCTATAGGCTATATTTTATCACGCTAAGACTAATAGGAGCGAAGAAATAAAGGAAAATGTGGAAAAAACGGGGAAAATTATTTGAAAGGGCTAACTTGAACGCGCTAATCTCAAGAACTACTGGTCCGATTTGAAAAATTCTTACAGTTTTAAATAGCTCATTTATTGAGAAAGGCTATAGGCTATATTTTATCACGCTAAGACTAATAGGAGAATGTGTAAAAAACGGGGCAAATTATTTGAAAGGGCTTATCTCGCGAACTACTGGAGCAATTTTTATGTTATTTGGCACAGATAAGAAGTAGACCACGTGAAGGATCATAGGCTATCGATTTTAATAATTTTTTCAGTGACTATATATTTTATACCCGTGCGACGCCGTGGCGGGTCGCTAGTTTATTATATATTTTTAAAACGATAAGTAATAATAATAATCAATATTGACATTCTTACAAGGCTGTTTTGCCGCGTGGGAATTTGGGAACGAACGCCAATGCCACTATAATTATCAAATAATAATACAGCTATTATAAAATTTCACTTGAGGGACAAGTACTCGGACACACGATTCTCGCGACACGCATTCAGAACTCAATTGCTTGTTCATTTTAAGCAATACTGTAACATATATAAATAAGAATTATAAAAATTACTATCAACTTTACACGGATGGCTCGAAGAGTAGTAACGGTGTAGGCGCGTCTTTTTACGATCCGCAGATTAACTTGAAGGCGTATTTTACCTTAAACAGAAAACATTCTATGATGTCAGCTGAATTGCATGCAATTTCCGAAAGTCTCTCGTATATTAAAACTTGTCCTTACAGTAATTATGTGATACTTTGTGATTCTAAAAGCGCTTTGCAACATCTAGCTCGGTGTTCCTCGTCCATACGAGGGCTACCCATAGCTTACGTTATAATTGACTCGCTTTTGGAATTACAAAGAATCGATGTGAATGTCAAATTTCAGTTGGTGCCTTCGCATATAGGTTTGACCGGGAACGAACAGGCAGATGAATTGGCGCAGCTGGGGGCACACTCGGGTATAGTAGTGCATCAACCGCCTTTCTTCACGGACTTATTGCTGGATCTAAAAAATAATTGCCACAGCCTATGGAAAACTCATTTTGATGAAAGATCGATGGAGAAGGGCATTTGGTACAGAACTATGTGTAATGAGCCACCCAAGATCCCGTGGTTCATTTCTATAAAAGCAGATAGGATTAGGCTAACGACGCTCATGAGACTTCGCTCCGGGCACGTTCCACTCAATGCATTTGGATATATGATGAAAGTTTGCATGTCGCCAGATTGTAGTTTGTGTAAGAAGCGGGAAGATCTTTACCATGCTTTGGTGGAGTGTGCCCGGGTGGAGTCAGAGAGGCGCAGGTTTGAGGCTGATGCGGGGGTGGCGCTGACACAGCTCGGTTGTGTGAGCACCATTCTCGCTCAGCCGAAAGATCCTGTTTGCTGGGGGCTAGTAAATTTGTATTTAAATTTTATTAAGTGTAGAGCTAATTAGTATCTGTTTGCAAATTGTTAGTAATGAAGTTTATAATTTGGATGTAATTTATGAGGCTGGCATTGTCGGTTTCGACACAAGCCTAATAAATAAGAAAAAAAAATTGTTTTCCCGCCATAATAATATACCTACTCGACCATTGAGATAATATAGACTAGGAGAGAGTTTTATATCGGTGTATAAGCGTCAAAAGCGTGTAATGTTATGTCCTACTTACTAGGACATAACAAAGGAGTCGGTCTGCATATTTCATGTAATAAAAGTGTTAATAAAGGTTTTTAGTGTAAGCAAGGGTCTCGGCCAATCACAGCAAGCCAGACAAGCCAGCCAATGCCATGCCTTGCCGAGGCCCCCACCACTCGCCAACGCCAGCCAGCCGTGCCTCGCTGGTGGGGAGCAAGCCTTAAATACCCTGTACTCCCTCATTTTGCTGATTTTTGTATGGAGTCAAATTGTTAAGCAGAAACTCTGCCCAATTATTTTGTGAAAGTGTTATTATTTTGTGAAGTGTGATTAAAGTGATTAAAGTAATAGTGTTCAAATTGTTACTCCACGTTTTATTTCACGCTGGTTTACAATCAGAAGAAGGGATGAAAAGAAATCGACCTCGAGATGAAGATCGGCATTTGGTTCGGCCGCCAGTGTGAAGTGATTCATCGCCACTACGAGATGATATCCCCGACCCGCATGAAGACTCGCCACCTCCCGCCAGAAGAATGCTCAAAAATCTTCTCGAGCATGAGGTGCAGAGGGCTGTTCGTGACCTCAATGCAGAATTACCCACATCTGCTAAAACGAGAAAACATTGAGCTGCTTCGTTGATTCCCGAGTTTGACCCCGACAACGAGGACTGCACAGTAGTGGCCTGGATCAGAAAAATTGAGCAGCTAGGCGAAATACACGGATGGGATGATAAAACAAAAGCATTTTACCTCCAAGACAAATTAAGAGGTCAAGCCAGGAAGTGGTATAATAGACTAGATTGGAACCTGATGCTGGTAAGAGCTTTTCCTCGTTATCGTGATTACGGAAATTTGTTAGAAGAGATGATGCAACGACGAAAACTACCCTTAGAAACTATGACAAAGTACTACCAGGAAAAAGTTGCATTATGTTTCCGGTGTAAGTTATCGGATAGTGCAACCGTCTCGTGCATTATTCGTGGCCTACCCGCATCTCTTCAAGCTAATGCACGGGCATATTAGTGTGAGCGACCGGGTGAATTGTATGAGGGCTTTCTCTGTGCCTTAGACGACTATAAATCGCCACAATTTTCCGATTCACGAATGTTCAATCGAGACAACAAGAATTCGTCTGAAAAGAAAAGTGTCACTGTTAATCCAGATGTAGACCTCTGTCCGCGCTGCAAAAAGACTGGCCACATTCTTCGTAACTGCCCTCAACCTGACCAGCGCACATGTTTTAAATGTGGTGCTCAAGGTCACATAGCCACTCGATGTACCAGTGCCTCTTCTGCGAAGCCAATATCACCTGGCGTATCACAGTCAGTCAAGGAAATCAAGATAATACAGAATTACAGCTTGGCAAAAAAGGGTGTGGATTAAATGAGGGCGCTTTTCTTTAAATATATAATAATAAATTTAAAATATAAATATAATATAATATATATAATATACTAGATTTGACAATTAATGTAGTGTTGTCATAAATAATAACTCTTAGTTTCAGCTGTCACCGCATCAGACTCTTTTTTGCTAAGCTGTACAGTGATATTTACAAAAAGGTGATCAAGGTCAATAACATTTTCATTAAAGCCTATCTAGATACCGGAAGCCAGGTAAATGTATTGACTACAAACATGGCACGACTGCTAAATTTGGAAATAAGTCCAACGAGCACAGTATTGAAGGGATTTTCAGGTGGTTTTGTGACTAGTCGAGGAGACCTTTGACCTTTGAGCTAGAGGTTGATGGCATACCGCTGAAATGCACGGCACATTTAGCAAATGTCGACATGCAAGGAATTAATTTGTTGATTGGCCAGCCTGTTATAAATGGGAATGGTATGTCGTTAGTTATCAGCAACGGTACTGCAACACTTAAACAAGAGGAGGAGACCTTTGACCTTTGAGCTAGAGGTTGATGGCATACCGCTGAAATGCACGGCACATTTAGCAAATGTCGACATGCAAGGAATTAATTTGTTGATTGGCCAGCCTGTTATAAATGGGAATGGTATGTCGTTAGTTATCAGCAACGGTACTGCAACACTTAAACAAGAGGAGGACATAGATTTCATCAAAGACATAAATGCAATTGAAGAGCGTGAACGGTTTCCAGTGATCTGTGCTGAAGATGAACGTTTACAGCCCGGAACCTCCATTATAAAAGTCAAGATAGTAGGTAATGGAGAGTGGAGACACGAACGACGTCGTCGCTGCGCCCCGTCACTTCGAGTTGCAAGGTGTTTCCTATTCACTGCCAGCTACACTGCTGCGTAGAGCCGACGGATACATGAAGGTGGTCAACAGGGGCACCAGCAACATCACCTGGCGCCAGGGTGAGGTGCTGACGAGAGCCGACAACCATGAGCCACAGCCAAACATTCAGGTAAGTCAATCAGCCATAATATCTGCCTTACCTTTGCCATTAGCCAGTCCTATATTAAGTACCAGTCTTGCAAACGATGCTACTATTGGTGGAGTAAATGTTTCCGATATTAAGTCAGTTCCGATATTAAATGAAACAGATCGTGATAAGTTATTAACTTTATTACATCGTTACAATAATTGTTTCGCATCTGCCACTAGTGATTTAGGTTGTACAGATTTGCTAAAAATGAAAATAAGATTAACATCAGATCAGCCTATTTATCGCCATCTTTATAGATTATCACACAGCGAACAGGCAGTAGTCAGGTCCAAAGTTTCCGATTCACTTGACGCTGGAATTATCAAAGAATCCGATTCCAATTATGCATCGCCAGTCATTTTAGTTAAAAAGAAAAATGGTGATTTTAGACTTTGTGTAGATTATCGTGCCCATAATGCTATCACCATGAAGGATAGGTATCCATTACCAAATATTGACGACCAAATTTCTAAACTTGCTGGAAAGAATTTTTTTACTAGTCTCGACTTAGCACAGGGTTATCATCAGCTTCAAATACAGGCCGAAGATACACATAAAACTGCTTTTATCACAAACGAAGGTCAGTACGAGTACGTACGTGTCCTTTTTGGTTTGGCTAATGCCCCATCTGTTTTTATGCGACTTATAAACAAAATTATCAGTTTGATTAACGTTCATAATTCGAAAAACGGCAAATCAGTGTACGATATACTAGCGTTCTTAGACGATTTACTTCTACCGTCTATTGACGTTGAGTCGGGTTTAAAAAATTTGGAGGTAGTTCTAAAAAAAATTCTTGATGAGAATTTAAAGTTAAATATGGCGAAATGTTCATTTTTACAAAACAAAATTACGTACTTAGGGTACGAAATCTCCCCGGACGGTATTCAGCCGAGTGAATTGAAGTTGGCAGCGGTTTCACAGTTTAAAGCCCCTATTAATGTACATGAAATACGCCAATTTATTGGATTGTGCGGTTATTTTAGGAAGTTTATACAAAATGTTGCTCTTATTGCTCGATCATTGACCGAAATGACAAAGAAAAACGCAACCTGGGTTTGGGGCCCCCAACAAATAAATAGCTTTGAGAAATTAAAAAAATGCTTATGTACCAGGCCTACTCTCGCGTTATATGACAACGTGCTGCCAACCGAAAAACAAACGGACGCATGTAAATTAGGCATAGCAGGTATATTATTGCAGAAACAGAGCGATGGTACACTGCGCCCTGTTATGTATTTTAGTCGCGTAACAAGTAAAGAAGAAAGCAATTATCATAGTTACGAGTTAGAGACGCTCGCGGTAGTCGAATCACTTCGTAGGTTTAGGGTCTATGTGGTAGGAAAGCGTGTGAAAGTCGTTACGGACTGTACTGCTGTAAGAGCGACCATGACGAAACGTGATATCCTTCCCCGCATCGCTAGATGGTGGTTGCTCATTCAGGACTATGACATTAATGTCGAATATAGGCCTGGAGAACGCATGCAACACGTAGATGCGCTAAGTAGGAATCCATGTGATGTAATGAATGTCAATCGTCTCGAAGTCTGCGACTGGTTTTATACGGTTCAATATCAGGACGATAGACTAAAACAAATTATTGAACAGCTGAAAGCAAATTCGGCGGATACAAGCATTACTAATAACTACTTTATTGTGGATGATAGGCTCTATAGGAAAACGTCTAATGGAAACCGTTTGGTAGTCCCCGGTTTGGCAAGATGGCGAATAGTTCAAATGCATCACGATGATGTAGGCCATGTAGGGTTAGATAGGTGTATGGCACTTTTAAAGAACGATTACTGGTTTCCTAAAATGACACGATTTATTCGCAAATACGTTTCTTCATGTTTACATTATGCATATGGTAAGGGAGAACACGGAAAAAAACAAGGCTTATTAAATCCCATACCTAAGCCTACTGAGCCGATGCGAATGATTCATGTCGATCATCTAGGTCCTTTCTGTAGGTCAAAGAAAGGTTACACTTATTTGTTGGTCATCACTGATGCCTTTTCGAAGTTTGTAATTTCAGAACCTGTAAGAACGGTAAATTCTGTAGAAACAATTAGAGTTCTTAAGAGAATTTTTAGCCTGCTGCCTTACTCCCGAAACTGATATCAACTTGATACGAGTCTGATTTCGATTTCGTTTTTGATGTCATTGTAATGCGTAGGAATTCCGGAACAAAATCGTATCAAAATCGAGATGGCGTCTTGTCAACGTCGTTATAGCAACGTCGATTGTTATAAAGTAGAAGAATGTTATATCGAAAAATAACGAAAAATATGAAATAAGTACATATCTTTAGAAACTTTAGATGGATGTGCCCATTTTCTACTTTAGTGGGTTTAAAATGGTTATTTTCGTTAAGGAACTTTTGTAGTTACACTTAATATTGTCATACATATTCTAGTATTTGTAAAATTTGTATCCCCGCATGCCGACATTAAAAATTAGTTTTTATTTGGAAAATAATGGTCCGTCCTACGCACCTACAAATGCAGATGTTGTTGAGATTCCTGGAAGAAAATCCAGTAATCGCAAAAGGGTACATGCGGGCGAGCCAAGCTAAGCACGATACCAAGCTTAAATGGGACCGTATATATATAGAGCTCAACTCCATTGGAAGTGCCATCAATCACATTAAAAATGCTTGCAGACGAGCCATATTATTATATTAAAATAATAATTAATTAATAATTATTATCAACAAAAAATGAAACGACACCACACCAATCGATACCCTAGTGACCCTAAAAACGTTTACAATACCTAACTCAGCAACAATCGATCTCAATCGATGTCGATGCCTCTGTTGCTACCGTGAAATTTGACGTTTGAAAACGATCTGTAAGTCGATTCTCAGACAATTTTGTCTGTCGCAAGCACCCAAGATTTCGATTTGGCGAATGTTTCGATGCTGATTAGTCCCAAATTGAGCCGCAGCTCGATCGTGCGCTAGCATAGCTGTCAGGAATAGCAAAATCCATTGAGGTTGAATTAGTTTCAAACCGATCCGCAGCACGATCGTGCGCTATTTTAGATGTCTAAAGTGTCAAAAACCGTTGAAATCGAAAATCGAAATCGATATCAGTTCCGGGAGTAAGGCCCCTGTTCGGTTATCCAAATCGTGTCGTAACCGATCATGGAAAAGCATTTACCAGTAGCTACCGGTAAACAATTTAAACATATTTTAAATGCCATTGCATGCCCCAGAGCCAACGGGCAGGTAGAGCGGACAAATCGTACCATACTCGACGCATTACGGGTTACAGATTCGAGCGAAGCATCTCCTAACTGGCTCAATTGTTTTCCGGATATTGTCTGGGGTATCAACAACTCCCTAAATTCCAGCACAGGTTACAAACCATATGATCTCATGTTTGCTCGTAGCGGTCGACCACGGTGTGACGTTGAAATTCCTGACAGACCTGTCGAGCTAGCGGCAGCTAGGCAGAAGGCAAGTGCACGAATTAAGAAAGCGTCAGAACGTATGAAGCGTAACTTTGATAAGAGGCGTAAACCCGCTCGTATTTATAAGAAAGGGGATCTAGTGCTCTGGAAACAAGCTCCCACCAATAGTGCATCTAAAGTGAATACCAAGTTAGATGACTTATATTCTGGTCCCTATAAAATTGTAAATGTAGTCGGTAATGACAGATATAGGATCCGCAGCATAAAAGGGCTAAAGGGATACAAAAGTTTCACTGGTTTAGTATCAGCGGATTCATTGAGACCCTATAGAAGCGTGGCTCCTATATCTGACTCTGCCAGCAGCTCCGATAAACAATTAGAAACGTAAGACCTGATTGATCTATTAGAAAGCTAGTTGATTTGGTATTAATTGTGGCGTTCTCCCAATTGCGGGAGCAACTGTTTCAGGATGGCCGAGTGTAAACAAGGGTCTCGGCCAATCACAGCAAGTCAGACAAGCCAGCCAATGCCATGCCTTGCCGAGGCCCCCACCACTCGCCAACGTCAGCCAGCCGTGCCTCGCTGGTGGGGAGCAAGCCTTAAATACCCTGTACTCGCTCATTTTGCTAATTTTTGTATGGAGTCAAATTGTTAAGCAGAAACTCTGCCCAATTATTTTGTGAAAGTGTTATTAATTTGTGAAGTGTGATTAAAGTGATTAAAGTAATAGTGTTCAAATTGTTACTCCACGTTTTATTTCACCCTGGTTTACATTAGTGAACATTTTATGCTAGATATTGTTGAGTTTTGTGGTTCAGCTAAATAATAAACCATAAGAATGGCCAAAGAATGCCTCAAACACGTAGATTTAACATTAAATACGTAAGTTTTAAATAACGTTTTTTGGGCTTTTCAATCGGTATTTTTGTAAGCTAAAAAGAGTATTTATAAGTTTAATAATCCTTTATTCGTGCTATATAAGGCATTAGTACTTCAGTCGGAATTTCCAGGAATTGCTATTGTATTCTATTGTTGTCGCGATCACCGGTGCTCGCGCGGGGCCTGAAGGATTAGTGGTAAAAATGTCACATCAATTAATAATTTGTTTACAAAAATGGCATAGCTTTCTACGTGTGTTTAGGGATTCTCATTACTTGAACTATAGTTTATCGATATTATGAACTAAATGACTTTCTTTTCTGTTTTAATGCGTAGGCGGGAGGGTGTGCTAAATTATTATTAAAACAGTCTATATATTACACCTTTTATTACGTCTACACATATAAATATAATCACTTTTTAACCACGAATACGAACTAAGAATTAACAACTATAGTCGAGACGGAAGCGCGCGGGAATCTGGCGGGTGCGTTTTGGACGCGTCGCCTGTTGGGGCACGCTTGGGCTCGGAATGTGCGAGTGAGAGGGCACGCCATGTGTTGCCCTCGTTACACTGTATTATAATGTGCTTCGAAATGATCGACAAATAGAAATATTCAAGAAAATAAACACCCACTTCCTTAAGAAAATAAGCACAAAATGGCCACGCGATGACGGGCTAAGATTACATCTATACTTTATTACTTTATCTATGTACTCGACACTGGCAAGTGCCATAATAAGAAAAAAAAAACTTTGCCTTTTGATTTTGACTCTCCGAGTATAGCATAAAGGTGAACGCAGATTTGGCCGCACCGCACGCACCGCACGCACCGCAGTCGCTGCATTTCGAATTCTTTATATAAAGAATATAAAAGTTGCGAAGACTGCGGCGCGGGTAGGTATGCGAGCTCGCCTATAACTTCATATAAAGAATTCAAAATGCGGCGACTGCGGTGCGTGCGGTGCGGCCAAATCTGCGTTCACCTTAAACTTAAAAATATTAAAAGTTTAGGGAGTATAGTATTCGTTGCAATGACTTTGACGTTGACCGTTGACGCTTAATAAAGTACTCTGTGCTTGACGTGCTCTAACTTTTTAGGAAGTGTCTAACGTGCCGCTAGCGGTCGTTTAGCGATGCCCGCTAAAATACCGTTGTCGGCATAATAAGGAGGAAATCGCTAGTATGCCGCTAGTGGTATAATTTAGTTAATGTAACAAACCGACGCAGATAGCGGTAAAATAAATCATAGTGTTTAGTCTGCCGCTGTAGCCACTCAGGCTTAGCATTACAATATTTTTAACTGACTTCAAAAAAAGAAGGTTATCAATTCGACGCGTATGTATGTATTAATATGTACCAAATTATGAAATAAGAGGGCAAACGTGCAAACGGGCCACCTGATGGAAAGCAATTTCCGTCGCCCATGGACACTCGCAACATCAGAAGAGCTGCAGGTACGTTGCTTGCCTTTTAAGAGGGAATAGGGTAATAGGGTAGAGAAGGGTAAGGAAAGGAATAGGGTAGGGTAGGGAAGGGAATAGAGTAGAGAATTGGGCCTCCGGTAAACTCACTGACTCGCCGAAACACAGCGCAAGTGCTGTTTCACGCCGGTTTTCTGTGAGCCCGTGATATTTCTCCGGTCGAGCCGGCCCATCCGTGCTGAAGCATGACTCTACCACGTAAAGAACGCCTCTGAACAAATGTGCCAAATTTAAAAAATGTATGGTTGTATGTTTATGAGTCTAAAATAATATTTATCTTTACTTATGTAATATGTTGTATTTGTGAACTATACTATTATTTAATATTTATTATCATTATTTGTATTTTTATTATTATTTTTAGTTTTATATTAGTCATTAAGCTGTTATTCTTTACCCCGCATACTATTACTAGATTAAATTTTCCTCTTCCACAGGGTTGCCTGGGAGAGATCGCTCATAGCGATAAGGCCGCTCTTGCCCACTTATTATATTAAGTTTATAGTTTAAGTAACATGATTGTATTTAAATGTAATGTGAGCAATAAAGAATCGATCTATCTATCTATCTATGTTTATATTCGCATATCTCTGGAACTACAAGTCCGATTTGAGTACCTAGTTCTTTTTTTGTTGTACAAGGTAAAATACCACTAGCGGTATACTAGCGATTTCCTCCTTATTATGCCGACAACGGTGTTTTAGTGGGCTTCGCTATTAAAAGACCACTAGCGGCACGCTAGCCACTTCCTTCTAAAATACCACTAGCGGCATACTAGCGATTTCCTCCTTATTATGCCGACAACGGTATTTTAGCGTGCATCGCTAAACGACCGCTAGCGGCACGTTAGACACTTCCAACTTTTTATGCTTTTGAGTTTTGAGTTTTGACTCTTCGAGACGAGTTTTGTTTACGTTCGGTTAGTTCTAAAAAATAAAATCTAAAACAAAACAAAAATATACTACGTTCGTGTAGAAAAAAAAATAATATAAAAATAGACTGAATTGAGTATGGTATGTGCGTCTCACTAAAAATATAATAATCGTAACAGTTTCGAATTACATTTTTTGCAGGCTCAATGTTTGCAGGTATGTTATTGTAAATTGACTCTGCATAATGAAATCAAATTCTTTGTTTCTCGGTAGTCGATTATCTTTGTTGTAACCTTAAATGTAACTAAGCTTACGTACAATTGGTACATTACGAATCACAACTTAAAATGTTTGGTAACAAAATGAATAACAGTGGCTGGATTTTGTGTCCATCAAAGCGTTTTCCGGGAAAATTCTACTACTATAACGTGGTAAACGGTGAATCTGCATGGTGTTTCAATGAGACTGAGGTGAGTTGAGGTTGTTGTTTCACTACTTACTACTTATTAGAGAATTAAAAATATAAATTGAAAATTTCAATGCAATTCATTAGAATATTTAAGTTACGCATGAAGGAAAACATTAAGCTTTGATTATTTGCTTTCAGAAAAAGTTTTTGAGCATAGATGATAAAACCAGACTTGTATCACATAAATGGCATTGTTATCCTGAACCACTAAGCCCTCCTGGTAAAGGTCTTAACTGTTTCTCCGGAAGTAATTTTTTGCTTCCACAAAAATTTGGTCAAGCATCATTCCCAAAATATTTCAGTCCTGCGGCTCCAAAGCTCGACGGGTTTGGAGCTATCAATTATGTTCCTAATGCAAGGAATCCTAGTGTTATAAAGGCACCAATGTTAGGCATTCAAAATGTAAATAAAACTCTTGTTCCAAAGAAAAATGTGGATATACAGACAGATTTACCTGAAACAGAAGTAATAGTACAATCTTGTAAGGAGCCTTTATCTAAACGATTTATGAAGTATCATACAAATGAAAGTGAAGAAAATAACTTAGAGATTTTGAATGGAAAATATTTTGAGTCAAGTAAGGTATTTAAAAATCCGACGAATGAACCACAGATGGTGCAAAGTGTGGAACTTAGCCAGGAAAACTTATCTTTAGCAACTCCAAATTCAGTACATAATAGTACTAATTCTCATAAGACTAATTCAACAAGTAAAATACAGCTAGGTGATAATGATCTTAGATTTATTTTACAAGCCAAAAAATCAGAGAAAAAAAAAGGTACAGAAGATTATTTCTATGTGTTCATTTCATCATGTTTATTTCAAACATTCAATTATTTAGTTGTGCTGTGCTGACACTATTCTGTACTACAGTACATAATAGTGTCAGCACAGCAGCATTGAGCATGGCCACAATAGAAATGCGAAATAATGGAGATTTTAGGGATAAAACGAGCGTTTTTGTCTATTTTCTCATAGGGAGAGACAACCCTTTTTATTGACCATGTTAAGCATACTGGTGTAAAAGAAAAAATCTGCAGAGTAAAGTTTTAGTTACTACTCAGTCACTACAATTTATTTGTGTGTCCATAAAATGTCTTGGTCATCTTAGTTTTTAATATTGACTTTTTTTATTGAATTTTTAGATGAACCTCAAAATAAGAGTACAGTTAAGAAAGTTAGATTTGATTTAACTCCTAGGGTTAATGATGAGGAGAGTATATTATATGACTCGGAAGACGAAATGGCAATAAAAGATGCATTTAATGTGAGTAATATATCTTTTTTTTACCACATTTGTAGCATATACTAATCATTATAATCATTACCTAAGTAAGAATAATTGTTCAAGAATTTGTTTTATCTTTCAGACAGCAACTGAAAAGATCGTGAAGCACATAGACAACACAGCAAAAAGTGATAACTGTATAGGAAGTAAGCTCCATATAGAAGATGATTTAAAAAACATTAAGTTTGTAGTAAAAAATACTAACCCACTAAATCTGTTTCAACAGAAGGCAGATGAATTTAATCCATTCCAATTTAATAGTGAAAAAAATTTTGAAAAAATATCAAAGAAACAAAATGTTGAGAATTCTGTGAATACAATATATGAAAACCATACTTCAACTCCTAACGATATTTACAAAAATGATGATATACTAAATGTAACAAAAACTATGAAAGAAAAGCTACATGTTAGGGTTCCAAATCAGTTTGGAGCCGATTCTAAAATTCTATTTTTAAAATCCACACCACAAGAGAATCCATTTAAGAAATACAAATCAAAAAATAATCCATATCTTAAATGTAAAAGTCCTACAAAGGCATTTACAAGTTTTCCTGGCTTATTTGCATCTAATAGATTAGATAAAAACAATTTCAAATTTCCATTTAAAAATTCATTCGAACACAAGGTAGTAACATCCAATAAAGAAATCAATTACTTTAATCCAAAACTCTAT
The DNA here is from genome assembly GCA_905333045.1 of Lysandra bellargus. NCBI lineage: Eukaryota > Metazoa > Arthropoda > Insecta > Lepidoptera > Lycaenidae > Lysandra > Lysandra bellargus. The sequence goes on from HG995339.1 coordinate 6,541,313, forward strand.
AGTAACAATTTAAACACTGGCCATTTGAACAACAACTACTTAAGCCAGTCTGGTTATGCTAAAGAACAAACACATTCCGGATACACCAATAATAACTCTAAAATGGCAGATGGATGTATGATATTTAGTGACAAAAATAAAATTGATAATAAGGATCGTTGGCTGGACCACAAGTTGAAAAACTTCTATACCAGAAATAGTTACATTGAGAACACAGTTAAAGTAAGAATGGACGAAATTATTTGCAGCTTCACGCAGATTATTGAAAATCTCATCTATGAAATACTAGAGGTAAGTAACAGCCTGTCGACATCTCCACATCACGACGTCGCGTCATCAACGTGGAACGGTGCGATAACGTGGCACGGTATGTTGACGTGACGTGAAAATGCATGTCACGGAGCAGCCACATTTTACGTCTTTTTTTTCTTAAATCTCTCTCTCCGTCTTCTTAAGAGGCCGGAGTACCCTCGAAATTCTCATACATGCGTAATACCAAAATCATTTTCTCATACAAAAATATTTAACATGTTTGAGTTATTTTTCAGCTTAAAATAGTAATTACCTAGGTTCCTGCACAAAAAATTACTACAAAATATTTAAACTCTAAAAAATATTTTTTAGTATTTAAATATTTTGTAGTAAATTTACTATATATTTTTTAGGGTCTTACTCTATTTTTAGTGTTTGAATATTTAGTAGTAAAACTACCAAACATTTAAACAAAAATTTTTTTTAGTGTTTAAATATTTTGTAGTAAATTTTTGTGCAGGAACCTAGGCAATTACTTTTTTAAGCTGAAAAATAACTCAAACAATAAACATCCATACTTCCATACTAATTACTATAGTTTGTTCGTTTTATGATGATATGCGTGACACATTATAATTGACAATAGTAGGGAAGTTACCTAAAAAAATTAATCGAATAATTTAAAAATATCGAATCACCTCGTAAAGGAATTGCAATCGAAATTATCGATTTCGTACTGATGTTTCAGAGTTACGCCGACGATTTAAGATGGCCGCCCTTTTTTATCGATTTGATTTCGATTCAACTGTGTCAATCTCTATTGACATAAGTTCCGTTTCATGCATCTGATATTTTTCAAATATTTTCGTTACAATAATTTTATACTCCTATTTCAAAATTAATATTTATAATTTTATATCAATAAGTTAGCATTTAGCAACTTTTCATTTTTATTTATTTACAATTACAGGAAACATTTATTTTTGTAGATGGAATATAATTTTTTACATTCTGATTTTTTTTTGTTTTCTTGTGAAAAAATTCCGTAGCAAGGAATATGAGAACTGTCACCCATATCATCTTAGAACGAACAAACTATAATATTATAAATGCGAAGGTGTGTCTGTCTGTCTGTCTGTCTATCTGTTAGCTCTTCACGCTTAAACCGCTGAACCGATTTCGCTAAAATTTGGCATGGAGATACTTTGAGTCCCGGGAAAAGATATAGGATACTTTTTATCCCGAAAAAATGTTCGGTTCTCGCGCGATAAACGAATTTTGGCGCAACGAAGTTCTGGCGTCATCTAGTGTTAAATATTTTCGTATGAGAAAATAATTTTGGTATTACGTATGTATTGGAATTTCGATGGCACCCGGCCCCTTAACAATAGCAGAAGCAGAATACGTATTGTGCGGTCCATATCTAGATAAGTAGTGAAGAATGTAGCAACAAGGCATAGTGACGTAGTAATGTTGCTACATCGTAACGCACATTTTAACCGACTTCCAAAAAGGAGGAGGTTATATGTTCGTCTGTGGATATTTTTTTTACGGTACATTGACGCAGTGTTGTCACATCTACCAACTTTATGGTAGATCTACCTATTTCACCTCCCTTCTACCTATCTACCAACTTCGGTATAAAATCTACCTATTTTCCAACATAATAATAATTATCATTGTTCACGAACAAATAATAAACGTTACAGGCTACTCGGATAGCATTTTGGTATATTGAGTCGTCTTTACAACATTAAACACTTCCTTCAGCAATTATCATTAAAAAAACGGACCGCTACTACACGAGCTGCAGCAGTTCTGAATCGTTCACTCACTTTCGAAACTCATATTATTAGTCTGTGAATGGTCCGAAACGTGAAATTAATGGTTGAATAATTATTGATTCTCAAATAATTATAACTATTATTATTATTGAAATTAAAGATATATTATATTATGATCCTAAACATGAAATAATATTTCGAGATAAAAATCTATCAGGATAGTCTGAATATCGTCGAGGAGACAAGTAGGTACTTGCACTTCCACTTAGCAGTGTAATGTTGAGAGACTGTTCTCCTTTGCCAACAATTTAAAGACATGTCAGAGAAACTGACTCAGCATTGCCACATTAGATTACAGTGGTCCTCAATCTTTTTTTTTGGTCAACAAATTTTGGTCTTGTGACGCGGGCCGCAACAGAAAATAATTAGGGTTAAAAAATAACATTCTTCAAAATTAACGATTTAAAAGTGGAAAAAACTCACTTCACGACTATCACGACGACTACATTATTTTTTCGGTGGGCGTGAATTTCAAAATGGTTTAACATCACGCGGGCCACAAATAAAGTCCCGGCGGGCGGGCCGCATGCGGCCCGCGGGCCGTGGGTTGGGGATAGCGGCATTGGAAGGTTTGCTTCATACGTTGCTCTTCGTTCTTTGAAATGAACCTAATTTCAAAAAACGAAGAGCCGAGTGCTGACTGCTGAACATTTAAAATTATTCAATAAAAAAAAAAAAAAAAAAATATATATATATATATATATATATATATATATATATATATATATATATATATATAAACACTATCAATAAAACTCTATGGATAAACTAGCATTTTTTATTCTAAAAAATTTACTGATTTGAGGGTGGTAGATCTACCAACTTTTGGTTCTAACATCTACCTAATTCTACCAATTTTTGGTGTAGACGTGTGGACAGGCCCTTAGTCTAGTCAAACGATTCTTATAAACTGGGAAATCAGAATTTACTTGCTCCAGTAGTGTTGGCTTATTCATACTAAAACGTAATCTTGGGAAATCTCATGGGTGAAGAAAATTCATTAAGATCGTTTTAGATTAAGAGGTTTCTACATCTCCTAAATAGGCTAACATATTATGAACATGTTTATTTGTCATTTAAAGGATAGTTTACTTATTAGTTGACAGTAATGGGGATTACTTTTAAAATTATTAAATACTAGACGTTCCGCGCGGCTTCGCCCTCGTAAATTAGATATTTTACAGACAAATTAGCCTATGATCCTTCACGGTCTACTTCTTATCTGTGCCAAATAACAGAAAAATTGTTGTTCGTGAGATAAGCCCTTTCAAATAATTTCCGTTTTTTCTCCTATTAGTCTTGGCGTGATAAAATATAGCCTATAATAGCCTTCCTCGATAAATGGGCTATCTAACACTGAAAGATTTTTTCAAATCAGACCAGTAGTTCCTGAGATTAGTGCGTTCAAACAAACAAACTCATCCGCTTTATAATATTAAAGTATAGATATTTTATTATAATTTATTAAACAACAGTTAATTTGTAACTTCCAGATGAGCACATGCCCACCTCCATACTCACTGTATGACGGTCTATTATCTTTACAAAGGAAATTCAGTGAGCACACACGTATACTGCAAGTGGTAGACAGAATAACTGACTTAGATATTTTTTGCTCTAAAACTGGTAAGAAAAAACAATTTGCTATTTTCTTCAGCTTTATCTGCATAAAATACATACCAAATTACCAATAAAATAATTCTGTATTCGTTCTAACTTCTAACATACCGCCCGCCATACTCAGAGACATTTAATTATGATTAACCTTAAATTTAATAAAGAGTTTGACAGATAATGTGTGGGACTTATGTCAAAATTTTGAATTATTTACATTTAAGCAAATAACGTTCCACTCTGAGTGCGGCAGTAAGAACCTTATCACACTAGCAAGTGGGCGCCAGCGCCAGGGAGTGCGCAGCGACCGCTTACTCGCGACTTGCAATGTGATAACGCCTTTAATATTTCTTATTACAGTTTTTCATATAACATCACTGTACTGGTTAACAGTTAACTAGTGTGATTTCTTTTCATTGAAAATTTAATTATGATTTTATTTTTGAAACAATCATAGTCACTGTTTATTTTTTTTAAATCGATCACATAACTTCAACATAATGTATAATTTCCAGGTTATTTAAAAAGTAACGTACACCCGCACGAACTAATAAAAGCCCTAGGGTGTGGTTTAGTTTTTATTGAAGCACTTAATGTAAGACCATTTTTAATATCTTATAAGATTGTTACAAATTATGTTCACAGGGTGTATAAGTAGCAGCGCTGCAAAAGTCACTTCTCTAAAGACTAAAATATTTGTATGAGAAAATTCATGATTCTGAGGCAATTCTCATAGGGACATAGGAGTCAAAAGTTTCCTTTTTCTTGCTGTTACTTATACACAAATATATAAAGGACACATACCTTAAAGAGTATTGTTATCACTTTGTTTTGTTACTCTCTGTATAAAAATTTAATAATCAATTTCTTTTAGGAATCAGAGCAGTATGATGTGAAGGATGGAGAGGATGCGCTGCTGCAGCTGTTACGAGACATTGAGGAGCCGGAGTACGTGGAGTTGCCGCAGCCCACCACGGTCAGTAGAGATGGCAGCACTGAGCAACTGAACAGAGTCAACTGTAAGTATTTCCCTGGGAAATATAGCCACCTCCACTTCCTTGAAACTTATAAGTATATCCTGTCTGACTGTCTGTTACCTCTGCACGCCCAAACCGCCAAACCGATTTTGCTGAAATTTTGGGTCTAACATCTACCTAATTCTACCAATTTTTGGCATGACGTCTACTGATTTTCGAAAATTCGGTGTGACAACACTGCTCCCGCCTCCCCCCGCGCCCCCGCTTTACCCCGCGTAACCGGTCTTCCGAATGGAACTGTGCGGCGCGACGGACTAGCTAGCGCTCGCAATATCGTAATTATTATGAACTTATGAAGTGACCATTGTGCACGGAATTTTATTGGGATAAAATATGTTACTGTAAAAAAATTAACACCCTATTTTTTCTGGTTTAATGGACCCACCTAATGATACCTAAGCCCCAAAAAAATTTTGGCAGGTAGGTTCAATTGCACCCTGTATGTTGTTTGTCTAATTAATGTAATGTTCATTTATGTAATAACTGTTTGCTGTCGTAATAATTAAAATAAATATATTTGCATGTAAGCCGGCACATATTCACACGCAGACTTGTCTGTCAATTTCATTTTTGTGACTCTAATTAAAAATATTATGATTATTGCAGTTATCAAAGAACGATCGGAAATTTTGCAATACTTACGAAAACACTTTCCTGAATGGGAAAATTACTGCGAGGAACAGGACCAAACGCCTAATGTACGTAATTTTGACTTTCATATTTTTAAACTGGTTGTTCTTTTATACATATTAATTTTACACATTATTTACTGCTTTAGACAGGAACCGAATAATGTGTTTTTGAAGACTATAAGTAATACATTTTTATTACATTTGTCTTTCAGACAAATTCAACTCACAATGTTGTAGTGACGACGACTGGCAAAGATTTGCATCTTTATAAAATAAATAGCAAAAACCAAATATATCGTGAGCCAGAGGATGTTCAAGAAACGAACGAATTCAAACGCGATAGCGAATGCGACAACAAGAAAGTGATAGCCAAGTTCCACATCATTGAGGAGTTTGAAAATAGAATAAAAGTGAATCCTGAAAATGAAACTCAGTCACAACTCAAGCAAGAAATCATCGATGATGTCAGTGATGATGAAAAACTCGTTATCGACGAACGGACTCCAGAAGAATTTTATGAGGATGACGCAAATAAATGTTCAGAAGAATCGGTCGTTCTCGTAGAAACGGCAAATGAAGTGAACGTAACGAAGCCTGACACTTCGATAAGAATCAATGAATCTAGCACCATTACTGATGAGTTCCCCGTACTGATTAATGACCCCGTTAACAATATATATGCAGACGATGCGGACCAATATTATTTTCTAGTGAAGACTTTTTTGACAGAACTCAGTAACTGCTTACTTTCAATACACGCTTTTATGTGAGTATACAAAACTTGGAAGTTAACTACAATATTAATATAGCCCGCGGTCAACCTTATCCCTAGGGAAATTGGAAAGCCAAAGCCAGTATAATATGGATAGATCATTTAATTTTGCCTATTCTTTTTATAGTGCAACTATCAAAACTGAAAGTTTCACAATACCACTCATATAATAGTGATATCTATTCATAGCTAATACAATCTTTGATTTTTAGCAAGGACAATGCTGAACGTATGCACGATACAGACTTAACAGATGATGATAGAAAAGAAATTCACGAGAATGCTAACCAAATATACGTCAATTTGAGAAATATCATCCTTGAATTGAAAAGGTATGCTTTATTATTTGGACTGGGTGTTGGTTACAAGCTGTGCCATAAATTTTCAATCATTGAATAATAGTTAATTAGTTTAAGTCCATAATATTTAAAATGTTTGACTATTTGTTGTTTTCAGTATCGTCGAAAGAGAAACTCGCAATGGAAGCGCTCTTAAAATTTTGCTGATGAGTGCCGACGGCGCCTTACAAGATAAACGAATTACTAATTACAGGTATAACAAAAAACGTATGTTATGGTAACGGGGGATCTATTAAAATGTAATTGGTGACCCGACTTGACTTCTCCTATGAATATAGGCGGCCAATGTCATAAAAAATTCAGAAATTGTTTTTTGTAAGAACTTGCATATTTTATATTCAGAAAGAGTGTGTCAAGACTAGCCGATTCCGCGCTGCCCGCCTAGTTAAAGTCGTGTTTGAACTCCACCTAATGCCTTGCTAGCTACGCGGGACTTACGTACTAGAATTCAAAGCTGTATGGTGGAAACGTGCCACTTTTCTGAATAATTACTCAAGTGATGTCATAGACGTACCATTAGTTAATATTTTTAAAAATATAATGCCGCTGGCCTAACCTGGTGCTTTTGTAGACTAATCACTATAATAATTTTGTGATCATTGACGTGCTCAAAATTTCATGTCGCGTGCCATTGGTTCGCCATTCCTTGCATAGGCGGATAATTTGTTGAGAAGCACAGCGACTGTTAAGTAACAGTCGCAAAAGAATAACAAGTTTCGTTACAAGAATTTTCTGACAGCAAATATTGTGCAATATCTGTCAAACACTCTACCGCATGTATTAAAACAATAACATCCTATTTGTTGCAGGCAAGTGACAGCGAAGTGCGTTGAACAAGCGCGGCATTTAGCCGGTTGCGTGCGGCTGCTGCTGCGCGCGACAGACCGCGACTGCACGCTGTCCGCCAGCTCCGACGCAGGCACCACGTGCATCAACATATTCGAGTAGCTCATGACTGTTAGTGTGTAAGTATCAACATGGTTGAGTAGCTCATGATTACTATTAGCGTGAATAGTAAAGCTAACAATACCGCACTAGGCGACATGACGCTGCAGTGAAGCGACACGTCTGGGCTAAAGGATTGCACAAACCTACGCGACCAAAGCGACTGCGAAGCGGTAGCGTCTACCGCGCGGCGGATGCTGCCCATGTAATCTTATGGCGCCGTGCACACCTGCACGACCGCGACGCGGGATGTTCGCGTCGGCAAGCGAAACGTGCGCGTCAAGTTGTCAGACGCGTGTTTTGAAGTGTACATAACTAGACTTCTTTTTTAAAACCTTTTTTATATTATTTTCTACAACTCTTTAGTTTATGATTTTTTGATTTGTATACGTTTTGATAGATTGTGTCATGATATTAACGTTTGACGGTTCGCACCGTAGTCGCGCAGGTGTGCACGGCCAGTTTCGCGTTGCAGACGCTCCCGTATCGCGTACCGCGTCCCCTGTCACTGACGCTTAGGTTTGTTTTAAGCTTAAATGTTCTCTGTACGAAATCTCTTAAGATTAAGGCCCTATATCAAAAGTAATTTTACCGCAAGGGCAATTTTAATACTTAATTTGTATGACTATAAAGTCGTGAATACGCTGCGGCCAGAAGCTATCGGCTCGCTCGGAAAACATGCGAAAAAACGTAATTATAATCATTTAAAAAATAACTAGGAGCATTTAAGCAAAATGCTTATATACAATTTTGAGTTGCAAAGGCGTCTATCAATTAGACTAATTTCCTACAATACATCTATTTTCGTTTAAAAATAATCTTCAAATTTTGTATTTTTAAGAGGTCATTTCGAAAATTAAATATATCGAGGCAAATACATTAATCGTGTTTCTAGTTCTTCTCAAACCTAGATAAGGCTATGAAGATATGTATATCTCATTACCAGATTTGTAATATTTCTGAGGGTCCTATAGTATTACGTCAAAATGTACAGTTTTCTCAATATGGCGCCTTAATCGCATTACGCGGCACATACTTAGTATCTCTTCTTAGTCTGTGCGCGGCACAAAACGTCAGTACTGTAGAACGTGCAGTGTCGCGTCGCTTGGCTACAGCGTAGCGTTGCCTAGTGCGGTTTTGCCTTAAGATTATGTAAAATACTTGAGGCCTGGGAAAGAACATAGGATTTTTTACGAAAAAATTTGTTTTCGATCGAGAACCTTTCTTGGGTGATTGGTTTTTCCAATCACCATAATAAATCATAAAATATGATAGTGATTTTAAAAGTACAAAATTTGCTTTGTGCAAAATTAAATAAATATTACCGACTGATAGTTGTTAATATAAAATTACAGTGAGATCAGTATAAATAATTATTTTACACCCTCTGTTGACTGACCAAATTATATTTCTATAGGTTATAATATTCTGTTAATTAGGGGGCGTCCACAAATAACTAATCTTACGTTGGGGAGAGAGGGAGTCACAAAAAAAATACTATTTTGGTCCATTTCATCCAGATTATACGTATGCTTAAGATCGCAAGCGTAATCGTAACCGGTAATACAATTAAGATCATTCACTAATTCGTTCGAAAGAAAATGGGCGGTTTTCGACTAGCCGACCCGGCACCGGCACCGGCGCTGGGGCTTCGTTTTTCCACTTGCCGGTTTACCCCGGCTGGGGGGTGGGGGGGGGGTCTAGTCGAAAAACGCCCAATAATTTCATTCATACTTTGACGTTATACATCTATTGACTGTCAAACAATCCAACGCGTTTATGTAAGAAACCCACATTTCGAAAAATCTCACGTGAGATTGGGCGGTGGGGAAAGGGATTGAATAAAATCTCACGAAACCTCACGTAATTTATGGACGTAATTTGCCCCCTTTACTTGTAACTGTTAATTACTTTTATAAGTATTATTAATTATAATTAGATATGTAAGTAGTTATTGTAATACTTTGTCTCAATTCATTTAGATCTAAAATATGTAACATCTGTGTGGGCTGCTGTAACACTTTACACTACTAATTTAAATATGACATAATTGACTGCACAACAAAAAAAAATCGCCCATTCATATTATGTTTGACCAACATTTTTCCCTTTATAAAGATAAGCAATGAGATGATAACATGTGAGGTTTGACATTATAAATGCTTAGGCCGGTATAAATAGTACTCAAGATGCATCTCGGTCGCAAGACACGGTTCAGGCTCTGTGATTGGTTCAAGCAATGGAACAGCAAAAAATGGAAAGGGCGTAAGCGATAAAATGGTTTTTGTTGCGTAATTTAAAACCATAAATACATTTCATTTAAGTTATGGGCAAATTAAAGTGTATAAATCACTCTCCTTTGTTGGCAAAATAGGAATCCCTTTTTTACAGAGGTCTTTTTGATTGATTATTCTGTGTTATAAAAGTTGACCAATTATGTTATGCTATGTGTAATTCAAAGACAAAGACATGATGAATACTGACAATGAACTTTAATTTCTTAGCTATAGCCATTGCTGAGAAAAATCGATATCGCTACAGCCAAATTATCAAGAAGTCGCCTTAATCCCGCAAAAATGTACGGTTTCCCGCAATTTATTTCTTTGTGGGTCAACATTCAATGTGCAACTCAAATGTTTTTTAGCTTGCACAATAATTATATTATGTACTACCTATTATCTAAGACTGTGACATGGTTCCTACTAAAATGTTATAGTAATATTAATTAGGAATAAGTTTAAATGTTGTTGAAAAGTTACAAAAGAATTTATATTTTGTTTATTTTTTTTTATATTTGATAGTGTTATATAAAACGCAAACAAACAATATTATTTCTAGATTGTTTGTTTGTAAGAACTACTGGACTTATTTAGATAAAAACAAGTGACTGAAACCAAAACAGATTAGACAAATAAGTACATGAGCTGCTTTTATCTGACAAAAATGTGCAGTCCCTAATTCCCTATGTGAAAATATATACTCTACATTTTTTGTGTCATTTAAGTATATTATACTTAAGTAAATAATATTTTAAATTGTTAAAGGACAATTTACTTTGAAACTGTTGTTGTTTTGTTTAATATTAAAACATATTACTTACTGTTTGTTTGATTTTCTATAATCTGTTAAATGTTAATATATAAATTATTAGTATGTCTTTTTTCTAGAAACATCCACAAAACGAAACTACAAAATTAAAAATACGTTGTATGACGTCATAATAAAACTACACAAATCAATTATTGGAATTTACTATTTATTTTATTGGAATATATGTAATAACCCACTACTGAATAGATTGTAATATTGTGAAGATTCATTATTACTTTTATAAGGAATGATATATTATTAAAGTCTTAAGCCAGAATATGAAATGCGTTTCAAATAAGTATAGCAATTTTGGGCAAAGAACTCTAAACGTTGTTGGCCCAAAATGGCCAAATAAAAGTAAAAATACATAGCAGTATATAGGTCAACTACACAGTAATAATACCAACTCGTAAAACATTACGTGCAGTGAAACGACGCCTTTGATGTTTGACAGTTCAAACTGTCAAACATCAAAGGCGTCGTTTCACTGCACGTGTGTGTTATGTCAACACAATATGCACTATTGCCAGGCCTGTCCCACTCGCGCGTGTAGTTATCGAACTGTAAGTACCCCTCTAGAGGGGCAGATCACTAGGGACTCACAAGCGAGCGATGACGCACGCGCAAGATTTTTTCGTTGCATATATCTACGTAGTACGTACTGATTTAACCGCTGTGACAGAATCGTTATTAATCTGATAAATATGAACAATTGAAAAAAGGTCAAAGAAAATATTTCAATAATGTAATTTAAGACTTTAAAATACAAAAAAAGATAAAAAAATACACAAACATAGCAAACCACATAATATGACCATACTACACAGAAATAAACACAAGTTACTATGTTGAGTTGAATGAATTGTAAAAAATTCCTGACCAGCTCCTGCACTATAATCGAATATAAAACATGTATTATAAAAATATATAGGTTGGGTTATTAAAATGTGATTATTACTATAAAAAGTTTTGCTATTAGTAGCTGTAGTAATTAAAAGAAGATTATTTTATTTTCTAAAAGGTGACAATCTTGATTTCGTCAGAAAGGGTACCTCTTACGCGATAGAAAGAGAGCGCACATGTAGGCGAATATAATTGTAGGCACCTAGCACTGCGCGGTCGGAATTTGAACGTTATAGTATCGTAGCATGAGTCGTTATATTTTTAAACGAGTTTCGCAAGTGAGAATTCTGTTCGTACTACTAATATAATATATTCTGTGCTATTACTCTTCAAAAGGCTTCGTCGAACGTCTTGTAGGACATCTACAATACAAGAGAATACTGGGTATGTAATACATTATACATATTTTATGTTGACATTCATAACACACTTATTACTGCAGCAGTTACATATAGTAAACATTTTAACCAATTGCAGCCAGCAACAGCTGGGCTACGTCTTCTCTCGGCGAGCGAGCCATTAAGTTCATAGTGACCCCGACGTTACTCGGCGCTAGCCTGGCACGAACTAGAACAGGGGCACCACCCCTAAATATTCCTCCTCCTCTTATTTCCTTGACAGAATCTCCTGTTATGGCCGCTTTTGGCAGCCCTAGGTGCTCGCATACCGCCTTCGCGGCCTCATTGATATCGTTCTGCGGCAGCACAAAGGTATCACTAACTTCCGGCGCGTTAGCCGCCCTGTCCCAGGTCTGCTGCCAGTCGTCTCCCCCAGCTCTAGCCCTGATTTGATCGGAGCAGGCCATGAAAAATTCTTCCAGAGGATAGGAGTCCGCATATCCCTCTCCTGGATCTGGCTCACCGGTGGTCGGATCGCAATCGTGAACGACAAACTCTAGTGTCGCCCCGAAGGAACCCAAGGAGTCGAGAAAAGCGCAAGGGTACTCGACGATTATGAAAACGCTGTCCGGTTTGTCGTAAGCGAGTTTCTGGCACGGTAGGATCGTTTTGATCTCGTATTCTGGAGGAATATCCAATTTAACATGCACCTGCTCCAAAATTTGGTCACTTAAAGTGTTTATGCACTCAAACTGCAGCACCACGTATCGGGCGTAAACGTGTTTCAGCAGCCGCACTCTGTACTCTGTTTCGGCTTCCGTTAACTCTATTGGCGGGTTAGTTTTAAATATGGGCCCGAGGCGTTCAATTCCCGGTATCTTAGCCAGCTGCTCGGAGTATATCTCCTCGATCGAAAGTTGTTTAGGTTTGCGCACTTCAATCTCCACAACGTCCTCCTTGGTATCTTTCACTTCCTCGGTCGGTACGGTGTTCAGATCGAACGGCTCCTCGGGGTTGATGGCGATATGGTCACGCAAAGCTTTCTCGAGCAGGGCCATATTCGGTTTCGGGACATTTATAATATAGTCGTTAATCAACTGCGGATCTCCCGAATCGAGTATGGCACTGTACAGGATAGCGCGATCTCTCACTTCATCTTCGTCGTCTAGCTCGCAACGCGCGAGGAGAACGCGAATATTTGGAAGCAATTCTGGTCGTTGAGCGCCAAATTGTGCAACAGCCGACACGGCAGCTGCTCGGACCGGCCCGGACTCTAATATAACTCTGTTGTAGATGAATCTTATGTATCTCGACGGTTGACGTGACTTCGGACCTTCGCGGCCTAGTAAATGCAAAATACGAACAGCTAAAGCTGTATGCTCACAGTCTTCGATGAACTCACATAGGTGAGCTAGACCCGTTTCTTTCGCTTCCGGATTTTCCTCGACTAAAGCTATAATAGCGTCAGCGATTGCAGCTTTATATTCCAAGCCCCCCTCATCTCTCAACATACCAGCAAGAAACGCCGCTAATGCTTGATGCTTTCGTGGAAATTTAGTGCACAGCCTTCTGATAGCCTTGACGACAATAATTTTAAATTCGTCAGATATTTCCGACACGAAGCTAGATATTTGCTTCATGAGTCTGTCCACTGAGCTCTCGGCCCCGGTCGCTAAAAGCGTAGTTACTGCGAGTGTTGCTACTGATCTATTGGGATCAGAAATAAGATTTTCTAAATCTACTGCACAAGCAGCAACTGATGTATTATGTTTGGCTGTTAGCCTCGCTAGAGTTCTGGCACCGGCGAGTCTTAATGTTGCCTTAGAAGATCCACAGAACAATTGCAATACTGAAATAGCGGGAGCTAGATCTCTAGCAGTTTTTCGAAGATTAACAATAGCATGAGCCGCCTCGTATATCACCATTTCAGATTTGTGACGAAGACAGCATTCAATAAACTCTATATAAGGTTGAGCAGCATCAGAGTCATCATCTTCTGCAAGCTGTGCTGCTAAACGGATTAAAAGGCAGAGTGCGTATGGCGATTTTAGAGGAGATTTAGCCAATCTGGTTACCATTTTTACAGTGGATAGCTTGTCATTCTTGCGAGTAGCAGCAACAATACCTAGAGCATGGTACGACACCATAGCATTGTCAGAATTGATGGCTTCCTGCAAAAAACACAACTTCATATTAGAAATAAGCCATTGAGGTCAATATTCTTTAAAAATGTATTTAATTACATGATAACATTTTGTAATTTTTATATTTAAGAGCCCGGGTTACCCTCGAAATTCTCATACATACGTAAACCAAAATCATTTTCTCATACGAAAATATTTAACATGTTTGAGTTATTTTTCAGCTTAAAATAGTAATTACCTAGGTTCCTGTACAAAAATTAATTTCAAAATATTTAAACACTAAAAAAAAATTTTTTGTGTATAATTTTTTTTTACTAAATTTTCTACTAAATATTTAAACACTAAAAAATAGAGTAAAACACTAAAAAATATATACATAAATATTAAATTAACTACAAAATATTTCAACTAAAAAATATTTTTTAGTATTTAAATATTTTGTAGTAAATTTACTATTTATTTATATATATTTTTAGTGTTTTACTCTATGTTTTAGTGTTTAAATATTTAGTAGTAAATTTAGTAAAAAAAATTTATACACAAAAAATTTTTTTTTACTGTTTAAATATTTTGAAGTTAATTTTTGTTCAGGAACCTAGGTAATTACTATTTTAAGCTGAAAAATAACTCAAACATGTTAAATACTTTCGTATGACAAAATGATTTTGGTATTACGTATGTATGAGAATTTCAAGGGTAACCTGGGCTCTTAAAAGCTCAATTGATCTAGAATATTATGTAGTATAGATAACGTGACCATTTATGTTTTTTGTCAGAGCGGGACATCTGCAGAATTTAAATATATATTTATACTTAACTCAAAGGTGACTGATTGACTGACATAGTGATATATCAACGCACAGCCCAAACCACTAGACGGATTGGGCTAAAATTTGGCATGCAGATATGACATAGGCATCCGCTCATGGACGCCGGCAGGGGGGTGCCAGGGGGTGCACATGCACCCATTGGGAATCTCGGGATCAACAGGAATTATTGAAATAAAAAGCATTTTGTAACCCTATTACCATGCTGTACAAGGATAGTTCGTAATGTTTCGGAACTAAATGTTTTATGTTGACGTATATAGACAGTCACTGTTGTTCGTAAAAAGTGAAAAGAACAGAGAGAAATCTGCACCCCTTGGAAATTATTTCTGCCGGTGGCCATGCATCCGCTAAGAAAGGATTTTGATCAATTCTGCCCCCAAGGGGATAAAATAGGGGATGAAAGTTTGTATAAAACTTTGTCATTTGTGAACCGTTCTGGCTGAGACTATATTTTGATACCTAATTAATAATAATACTTCTTAATGCGAGCGAAACCGCTGCCAAAAGTTATACATAACATGACCATTATTTTTGTCAGAACTTAAACTTAATACTTAAAGGTATGTATGCACTGTGAAAATGAAGCACCGAAAAACCTTTCGCCGCCGCCGAAAAGCTAGTGCCCCAGTGTCACGAATTTTTCCATACAAAAGTGAAAAATAATTACTATTATAATATTATAAATCATCTTCAGAAAATTATGGCAGAGTGGGCAGAATAAAATCAATCGAAATCGAAATTTTCGCGCGGTTTTAGAAATGGGACAATTTGGTGTCCCAGAGATCATTTTGGGGACACCAGGACACGTAACTACAAAAAGGGACAGTCCTATTCAAAACGGGATGTCTGGTCACGTTAGTAACAGTTATAGGCCATGTTATACATAAAATAAAAAAGTCGGCCAAAGTAATATTTTTACTTTTTTTATGCAAAAATTGTGTTTTTGTATAGAAGCCCCCCATTAATTATTATTAATTTTCATTTTGTTTTTAATTCATTATTAAAGTATAGGTAAATACATTTTTATGCAAGTATAATATACTTACCTGGGCCTCATTTGCCCAGCGTTTAACAAGATCAGGTGCAGTAGATGACAAATGCAGTGCAGAAACTAATGCCGCCGAACTAACAGCAGGGTTTTTGTCAACAATAGCCTGCTTCATGTATCTTTCAATAGCTTGCAGCATTGTGCTGTCTGTGATACTACAGAGAGCCCTTATGGCTGCAGCTCTGTATAAATCCTCTTTTCCAGTCATGTCCTTAGTCAGTGAGGATGTAACTATTATTACATCTTGAGCTAGTTTACTCAACTCCTTAATGCAGAGATAAACCATTCGGCGTAGCATAACATCTTTGGATTGAAACAGTTTAGTTGTGGCAAAAAACGCATCCGTTGCTTCTTGTGTATTTAATTTCTCGCCTTGGTTTAATAAGTACAGGATTTTTGATAAAATATGCGAACATTTTCGAGGGTTAACAGGGGTAGCGTTAAAGTACCTTGTTTCTTGTAAAATAATTGTTTTATCCATGTTTTGGTAAGGATTACCACTACTATCCTCCTCTTCCTTTTTATCTCGCTTGAACGAGCTCATCTTCAGACCTTTTCTCGGTAATAAGAGAAGATTATGAGGTGCCGACGAATACAGTTTCGATTTTTGTTTGGCTCAAACAAAACTGAAAACTTACAAGTTACACGTCATTTCGTGATAATATGTGCTACTGGAAAAATACTCTGTGGCTACTGGCTACATATGACTTTGACAGCAAAAGTGACAGTTGACACTGACATCTATATTATGTTTCTAATGCCGCGGCCGCACCTGCGTTTATCGTCACGAAGCTGACGAAGCTTCGTGCTAAAAGGGTCCATTCACTATCCTGCATGGCAGTCCGCTGTGTCGTCCGTCGCCTTATGCAGGATTTACAGAGATGTGCCGAGTGGCAAATTCCCCATTGCCGGTAATATTCCCAATCTTGCCATTGCCAGCAAATTTCCATTTTGCCGGGAAAATAGGCAATGTTGCCGATCCATTTATATAGCTTTATTATAAAATAATTCAGATTATTTTGTCAACAAAATAAAATACATAATGATCATAGCAACCTAATTTGTTTTTGGAACGAAGTTCCTTATCGATCATTTTTTCAGCGTAAATTTGAAAGCTAGACAACGATATTTGACCTTGATTTGACCTTTTCCCCGTTTTTATTAGTACCTGCATGTTAGGGGCAGATAGCGTTGATAGTAAGTATTCCTGTGAGTCAACTAGATGGCGTTTTTTTAAATTTAATATAATAAAAGTCTCGTTAGTTTGTTATAATTATAAGTATCTCAAGAACCGCTATAGCTAGACTTCTGAAATTTTCACAGATTGTGTATATATGTTACCGCTTTAACAACAAACACTAAAAACAAAATAAAATTAATATTTAAGGGGGACTCCCATACAACAAACGTGATTTTTTCTGCCTTTTTCGCTCTATATCAATAATGGCAAAAGGTAGGGACTTGAATGTTTCACACATTTTTTTATTCTTTGTGTACTTTAATATTTAATAATAATTTTAAAATAAAATAAAAATTTAAGGGGTCTCCCAAACAAAAAACACAATTTAAGCCTATTTTTGATATGTATCGGTACGGAACCCTTCGTGCGCGAGTCCGACTCGCACTTGGCCGTTTTTTTCCCTAGCGCAAGTAATATAAGTAACATATATTTGGAAAATATCTATTACTACAGGCAATCTTGTCGGCAATATTCCCGGCAATTTTCTGGCAATTTTCCGGCAACATTGGCAGTTTGTATCAAGGATATGTATTTTTTAAATATTTCTTATATAGTTACAACGCTAAGATACATTTATTTTATGAGTTTTCTAGACCTATCTGTCCAATATTGCTAATATTTAGCCAATGTTCCCCAAAATATCCACTTCGGGCAATCTTGCCGGCCGCGTTGCCGGCAACGGCACATCCGTCAGCAGGATTGTGATTTGTGAAAGCCTGCAGGCTGCAGGGCGCAGAATAAACGCAGGTGCGGCCGCGGCATTACGCGGAATAACAGGATTGTGAATGGTGTCGCAGGCTTGCATGGCGATTGGCGGCAGGCCTACGACATCGTTCACTATCCTGACGACTATCACGACGGCAAGGCGGACTGCCGTGAATGGACCGCTTTAGAATACATTCATCTGGAGACTGGAACTGCCCCGAGGGCCGACCGGCGGGCAGCGGCCGGCGACCGCCGAGGCAGGGCAGGCTGAATGGATACGGAAATTATAAGGAATCCAAAGCAGGCTAACGTCCTTCACATTTTAGCAATAAAGCAGCTCTATTTACAAATCCTCGTCACCCTTTTCTCCCCAAATAACATTACAGGGGGTTTGATGGACTAATTTGCTAATTCATGTCGTGGTAAGTGACAGCAACTCAACAACTCGTTTTCGGCTCTAATAACGTCATTTCACGTTTGCTGTCAGTTTTACCACAGTCATGACTGTTACTGATGGGTAACCTACCGTGTAAGTCACAGGGGGCCGGGATACAAAAACACGGCACGACGTCGTATGGACGCGCGTTGTAAAAAAACCACGTCGCGCCGTAGAAACTCACGTAGAAATTTAAGATGAGTTTCTACGGCACGACGCCGCACGGCGCCGTACCGTGGGTTTTTTACGACGCGCGTCCGCACGGTGCCGTACGACGTCGTCGTGTAAAAAATTAGGTCTTATTTTGGTTTTCCTCGTAAAAATTTCAACTATTATACTATGCAAATGAAATGTTTTATGTTGACAAGTTTAATTAAATAGATATATTTTACAAAAAATCAAAATTATTATTAATAGTGTCATTATTTATGTTTAAGAATTACGGCAAAAACGAAAGTATATTCCCGAGACAGAAATTGAAACCTGTTTGTGGTATAACACATTTATATTATAATTTTTATCATAATATGACGGTTCATTACAAAAT
Organism: Lysandra bellargus; assembly: GCA_905333045.1. Classification (NCBI taxonomy): domain Eukaryota; kingdom Metazoa; phylum Arthropoda; class Insecta; order Lepidoptera; family Lycaenidae; genus Lysandra; species Lysandra bellargus. Next base: position 6,560,049 of record HG995339.1, read on the forward strand.
AAACGCAACATTAAAAAAGGTTCGTGGGCCTTATTCTATAAAATACTTAGGTACAATATCCAGAAACGAAGGCTACGAGATTAATATACGTAAAAAATGAATGATTCTGGGCAAAAACTTTCATAAAGCTTAATTGAAGGAGTTATCATTATCATTGATTTTAAAATGACGCACATCCGTGCCTAACGCCACAGGCAAAAAAAGTGATGGCACTGAAACGTGCCATCTGCAACGAATTGGTTTTTCGCACTCGCACTAACCAGAGTGAATACAGGCCCTTAGGTTGGAACCATGGACACTGCGTATCGCACGTACTCACGTAGTTGTCGTAAACAATATTAAAAGTAGTCAAACATAATAACATACATCTTCTGCTTTTAAAGGCAATGTTATGACCATGTTATGACTGCAGTTGTCAACCTTTTTTTCAATCTTATTATTATTTTTAAATACAGGGTGCAATTAAACCTTCCTGCCAATTTTTTTCCAGGGCTTAGGTATCATTAGGAGAATCCATTTAAGTAACAAAAATTGGGTGTTATTTTTTTGTTAATGACATATTTTATCCCATTTAAAATCGTTGCAGAATGCTCACTCGCGGCGGTGGGTATGATCGGGGGTGACGCGGGGCGAAGCGCGCGCGCGGGGGCAAGACATGCGCGGGCGACGCGTAGTGTCCATTAATTGTAGTGTTTTTAGGATAACTTTCGGAGGCTATTTTTCAACATTTTAGTACTGAGTGATCATAAAGGAAAAAATACGTGTATTTTTATTTTTATCAAGGATCAATATAGCAAAATTTGGCAGGAAGGTTTAATTGCACCCTGTATATTCCGAATCTTTTTTACGTGATCACTGTATCTTTCTATTTTAAATATTGTTTATAAGGGATATTCTAACTTAATAAATAAAATATCAAGTTAAATAAATATTTACAATTTATTTTAGTTTCATTGTTTTCACAATTAAGACATATTGCAATATTTGATCAAACCTAGTAATTATTCCAACCACATTCCAACAGTCTTTTTCAAAAGTCTAATAAACCAAATATGCATTTATTTTTATTATTTTTTATATCAATTAAAACTAACAATTTGTTGTAATAGCAAAAAAATAGATTCCATCTTACCTACACACTGTAAAAAACTTTTTGGCCAATGTAGAATGATAAAAAGTATTTCATAAAAATATGTGCACAAAAACAGCTCGTTCCACCACTTTTAATCATACCCTCAAATAATGCAATATGACCAAAAAAAAAATTATATACATCAGTCCATATTAAAGTTATACTTCTAAAACTTTACTTAAAAATTAACATGGTTTTACTGCAAAATATGTTAGGGAACACTGCCAGTATATGGTATGCACACCTAAAAGAAAATAAATCATTTTTAGTCCTCAAGTCACATTTGCAATGAAACTCATGTATTGTCCTTGTATAGTTGTAGCGACATGTTCAAGTTACTAGTACATTAGGACAACTTCATGAGATATTCACTTATAATATTTTGTTAGAGTGCATCCACACGTTGCTGCCTCTAGCATACCGCACACTCCAAAACAAAAAATATTTACTCAGTCTAAATACAAGCTGAAAATCAATAAAAAAATAGACACATCCTTTTAAAATAATAAATACAATATGTATTGTGAAGTACTGTAACATAAATATTCAGGGTTTTAAATATGCATTCACAAAAACCTCATGTGGAAATCACAACAAAACATTGTATCTAAATCAAGCAAGATCAACAATTTTTCCTCCTTTTGATTTTTTTTTGATTCTGCGATTATTTTATTTTGAGATAATAGATTTGTAAGACACTAAAATTATAAAACTATTTTACAAGACATATTATTCTTTTTGGCATATAATATAATTTGGGCATTTGATTAAAAATTACCAGACACTATAATATTACATAATATAATTATATAAATTATGGGTTAAAATGTGAATTTCATTTCTTTTTTAAATTATATTATCACTTATATTTTGATTTGAATGATATGCGCTTCACAGTTTATGAATTTGTGCTTACGTTTGAATAAAATTAACTTCTATCAATAAATATGTTATTTTTTTACGATCATTTGAGTTTTTGTTTTGTGTTTCTTACTTCTAATTAATGGACCAAATGCTTCAATTTTTAATATGAAAAAAAGAATCTTAAGAAAGTGTAAACTTAAAACTGGTCTATCTTAAAATCATAGAAAGCATTTTTCATTCAACCTTCAACACTAAGCCCACCCTATCCAAAGACTAGCTATCTACAAACTATACATCGTATAAAACTTTCTGTACAATATCTTTTACAAAACTGACTTTATCAGTTCTCACAGCTCTCTGCATGTACAAATCTTTTAAACATTTTACATGCACGTAACACACTCAGTTCAATTGTAGTTTTTCATCTAAAAATACTTTATTTACACTTTATGTTGCTTCACTAGGGAAGAGTTCATTCTCACTTTAATCTCATTCGTGGGTGTAAAATATGAGTTGTGGGTTGGAGTCGTCGGGTGACACCTCAAGCTGGACGTACTGGGGTGTGGTTCTCGCCGACTCGTACGCGTTCCCGCCGCTCCTGGACAGTGAATTCCTGGATCTGGAATGAGTATTGAATAATAATCGTTAATATAAATAAGAGTACTTTGCCTATTTAATAGAACTGCATTTTGTTTTCGTAATATTTAGGTAATATTAAACAAATTGCATTCATCTAGAGCAGTGTTTCCCAAAATTGTCGGGTCCGCGATCCATCTACAAGAAATTTTAAAGTTCGCGGCCCACCTTGTGTCATGAAGACAAAAAAGCAGTGGTATGTTGCTGCTGCTGCATTTACCATTTAATTCTTATCGTAGTTCACCACCATATCATCATCGCCTTACTTACTTACAATTATTACGTTTCGAATGCCCCGCCCCTGTCCCGCACGCACCCACGACGACGAAGGAACGAGTAAAATGGCAATCGAACGAGTACGACAATCATCCTATAGTTTCAGGGTCCACCCAAAATCTACCCGCAACCCACACACTTTGGGAAATACTGATCTAGAGCAGTGGTTCCTAACCTTTTCAGAGCTGTTACCCCTATAGCCTGTTAGAGAAACTGATCCCCCCCATAAAAATATTTCAAGAAAACAATACACATACAGGAATTAAAAATAAATTTATTTATTAAGAGCCCGGGTTACCCTCGAAATTCTCATACATACGTAATACCAAAATCATTTTCTCATACGAAAATATTTAACATGTTTGAGTTATTTTTCAGCTTTAAATAGTAATTACCTAGGTTCCTCTACAAAAATTAACTTCAAAATATTTAAACACAAAAGAAAAATTTTTTGTGTAAAATTTTTTTTTACTAAATTTACTACTAAATATTTAATTAAACACTAAAATATAGAGTAAAACACTAAAAAATATATAAATTAATATTAAATTTACTACAAAATATTTCAACTCTAAAAAATATTTTTTAGTATTTAAATATTTTGTAGTAAATTTATTATTTATTTATATATTTTTAGTGTTTTACTCTATTTTTTAGTGTTTGAATATTTAGTAGTAAATTTAGTAAAAAAAAATTAATACACGAAAATTTTTTCTTTAGTGTTTAAATATTTGAAGTTAATTTTTGTTCAGGAACCAACGTAATTACTATTTTAAGCTGAAAAATAACTCAAACATGTTAAATACTTTCGTATGACAAAATGATTTTGGTATTACGTATGTATGAGAATTTCGAGGGTAACCCGGGCTCTTAAGTGTATTAGTGTGAATCTTGCTTTCCGCTTCACTGCGATTTTATGAACACGAGAGATCGCCATGCGGCGTACCTGCCTGCTATTATTTTATTTTAAACATAAAAACATTTTTTTTTTCTGCCTATTAATATATTTTAGGCCACCTCTGTTACCCCTATAGAATAGCTATTTTATCCCCGAGGGAGTAATTACCCCCAGGTTCGGAACCACTGATCTAAAGTCTGGAGTTCTAGACTTCCTAAAACTCAAAATATCGTCATATCCAAGTATAACGAGATACAGACAAAGAAAGAGATAATATAGTATTGATAAATTACACTGGTCCAACAAGATGCCCACCATGCTTAAGAAAATCAGTTTAGGTTTAAACTGTGTGAACAAATGATAAAGACACACATACTTGGCCTTAGCGTGGGTAAGTATGTGAGACTTGAGGTTGGTGCTTTGTGCAAACTTCTTGTTACAACCATCAAACGGACACACATATGGCCTGTCTCCCGTGTGAATCCGTACATGAGTTCTGAAAAGAAAATACAAAGCTTATGTTATATCATCTAAAGACAATACTATCACATGTATGAAAAAAAAAACCCAGAGCGAACAGATACAGGTGTAGCTCACAATTTCAGTGATATTAAATGTATATATATCATTGTAAGATTTGATGGCTAAATGGGAGATATTGCTATTAACTTTTCGTATGGAGTGATTTTTAAATTTTTTTATTCATGTTATTTTGCGACATTTTGGAGCTGAATTGTAGTAAATTTAGTAAAAAAAAATTTTACACAAAATAATTTTTTTAGTGTTCAAATATTTTGAAGTTAATTTTTGTTCAGGAACCTAGGTAATTACTATTTTAAGCTGAAAAATAACTCAAACATGTTAAATATTTTCGTATGAGAAAATGATTTTGGTATTACGTATGTATGAGAATTTCGAGGGTAACCCGGGCTCTTAACACACATTCATGACCCAGGCACTTTGAAAAACTTTTGTTCCGTCGCGTCGGCGGGATTCAAACCCGCAACCCCTGGCTTGAGCTACCTACGCACTCATCCACTGAGCCACAGAGGTTGTCATACAGAATGCAGTGCATCTATTATCGTTTTATAATTACAAATCTCCGTTATAAAAACCGATCTATAATGGGCAACTAGGTATTATTGCGTGATAATAACACCGTTTAAAGTAACACAAAATATATTTCAAACAGTTTAATTAATAATTACACATTACCTACCCTCTACATTTAATGTGACATTATCTATACGCACTTGATTTTATTTTGGTGTATATAAAATCGGAGTTTTCGCGCGTTCAACTACAAGGGCCTCAAGAAAATAATATTATATTGATTAGATGTAGAATACAATCAGGCATGTCAGGAGCAAGAAGATACATACATTTTATGGCCGATGAGCCATACTTGAGCATTACTGTTCCTGCATACATGGCAGAAGAACTTTGGGAAGTTGTGCCCATATAATAAGTGTAATGTTTTTCTTCATCATTCTTCATTGCTTGGGGTGGGCCAGACATCAGTCCGATTTTTACACCCCGCTCTTATGTTAGAAAATGTCACATTAGTTGTAGATAACATGTAAACTGTTTAAAAATATATTTTGCATTACTATAAACAATGTTTTTATCACACAACCTAAAATAGTTACCTATTTTTATGGACCGCTTTAATTACGGAGATTTATAATTATTGTAATAAAACAATAAAAGATGAACTGCATTCTAACAACAATTCAGTTGCTAAGTACTGCAAAAAACATTAAAAAACATAACATTAAATAAAGTAAAAAATACGACCCCTGACGAAATGTTAATAGCAATATCTTCTATTTAGCCATCAAATCTTAAGTTGAAATATATACAGAATAATTTCATTTAATATCACTGAAATTATGAGCTACACCTGTATCTGTTCGCTCTGGGTTTTTTTTTAGCTTTGTCCTTTACACACATAAAACAACATTTTATTTAGTTTTTCTATTAAATTATACTTTTTGATGAATAAAAGTTTTAGTGAGGTAGAAAACTAACCTTAAATTAAAATCTAGAGAAAATCTTTTTCCACAGCCTTCAAAAGTACATTGGAAGGGTTTTTCTCCCGTATGAACTAGTTGATGTCGTTTTAACTTTGAGCTTTCCACAAATGCTTTTCCTGTAAATAGAAAATGCAACATAGTCATGCATTGTTATACACTTGTTATACAGGCCTGCCTGATTCATTTAGATTTGGATTAGAAAACTTCACCGCGACGGCAACAAAAGTTCGCCGCGTTAAGCTTTGACCAATAACCGCATGGTAAGTTTTCTAATCAGAATCGAACAGAAATTGTGGATCAATATGACGCTAATGGTAAAAGTGCCTACTTTTACTATTGCAGCAGCATATTCCACAATTTCTGTTTCTTGCGAGTCTTATCATTATGTATGGCCAAAATCCACCTCCATACAATGTCATCGACATATCGACACGCCAAAACAATCAAACACGCATTTACTTTAAAAGTTCGTGTAGTTTTAACAAAACCACTTGTATATAAAAAAAATACTACAAATTTTTGTAAAAAAACTCACCACACTCAGCACAGACATGCACTCTGGGACCGTGAGTGTGCAGATGTTTTCTCATAGCAGAGTTGTCCCGGAACATTTTAGAGCATCCCTTGTGTGGGCAGGCTGTAATTTAACAATTTCTTATTGAACATAAATTGCATGAATATAATAAAAACATTATGTATAATATTATCAGTATAAAAATTTACCTATGGTTCTATCTGAAGATTCTGGGGAGGGTTTTTTTAGTCTTATCTTGTGCCCAGGCCTTGCAAATTCAGCCAGCTGTTTCGGATCAGATAAATCTAATCCTGAAAATACAAATAAAATTGATTAAATATTGTTATTGCAATATTTTCTAGTATTTTTAGTTATGTGCTACAGTCGGGGCATTTTAATAGGCCACATTTGACATCTGTCAGATTAATCTCCAAAGTGAGGTGAGCTGCGTAAAAACATCGACCAAAACGAATAAATCGATACGGACTTGAAATAAAATATTTAAATTTTATACGTTTTAAACAAACTCCTGTCCCATTATTACTTTTTCTTTTGCAAATTCAAGGAGTAAAATAAGACAAGTACATGATTTACAAAAAAAAAAATGCATTTATTCGCTTGAATTATAAAAACTGTTAAATGTAGTATTATCATTACTCATTTCACATAAATATGTGTTACTTTTCACAACGTGGTTATTAATTTATGGGGATATTTCGTTACAAGTAATCAATGCATCGATACTATTTATTCGCTTCCAATTTTTAGGGTAACTTCCCTAGAGTTTAAAAAGAAAAAAGGTCAGCTAACATAACATTGTAACGACGTGCAATTATTTAGATCAGAATTTGTTTATTACGTTTAGAATTGTTTATCAGTAAAAGCAAATCGTTAAATAATTCGCATCGGTCATATTTACAATAAATATGTAATCGTCATTGAAAAAAGTTGTGCAGTTATAACAAAACGAAAATATTTATTTTTTATGTACGTTGCTATAAGGTTACCTGGTACAATTTTGATGAACTGTCAAATGTGGCCTATTAAAATGTCCCGACTATAGTAGCATTTTTTTTACCTGGCATTGTTTCACTGCCCAGTACATTTTTCTTGCCATTCATGTACTCAGTGTAGTCGGGATCTGGTTCAGGGTTGGATACATCATCTGAAACACAAATTGGGCACTCTCATTTTCCTATGTTTTAAATAATATTTGCTATTTAATTTTATACTATTGTTAATGCAAAAGAATGTGCTTTAAATTATCATATAGCAAAACTAGTATATTGTGTTCCGAGAGAAATTCATAAACTTACCATCATCTTCACCTGTAGCCCACATAGTGACAGAGAATTCGCCTTCCATTGTCTTAATTTGGACCTGCTTCTGCTCCCAGCGTCGCGCTAGACCTCGAGGTGCATTATTCTCTACTACACCCATTGGCACTTCACCTAAAATATTATACTTTGTAGTAACATAACACCTTCAATTCATAGACTAAAATATTTTAAGTGTTACCTTTTTTTAGGCCTATGTCGACAACCAACAACAAAATAATTTTTTTGTGTAATTTGTAAATGTAAAATATTTGTTGTGAATAAAGGCTTATCTTATCATATATTTTTTTCTAAAATAGATATATGTATCAGGTTACTCTTATTGGCAATTAAGATAATTAGATAATAATTTTTTGACCCTCACCTATAGGAAGCAGATGATGTATGTTGTTTGAGTTGTTAGATCCTACCCGCGGCCTGCCTCGACCTCTTCTGGAACAAATTTCATTAGAGTACATATTCAAATACAGATATATACTAGAAAATATGGTTTTTGTTTTGAAGAATAAAATATGCACTCCTGAGTATAAGAAACATTTCTGTTTGAAAAAAAAAGCAATATCATACAGAAGTGCCAAATTGGGAGTCACTTTTGCACAAATAAAAAACCATACTGTATGTAATATTATGCTCTCTTGCTCACTTTCTTCAAACTTTCATCACAGAAACTGTAACTAACCCATCAATCCCCAAGCGGCAGCCGCATAACAATTGAAAATCTATTGTGTCTGCGATACCCACAGGCCACAATAGAGGTGCTAAAAATGCCAACAATATAGGAAACAAAAGGTGTACCTGCTTGTAGAAGGTGGCTGGGGGTACACGGTATCCACATATGGACTGTCACTCGGGTGTAGAACTTCCTCACCGGAAATGCCAGGCAGAATCACTTCTTCACTGCCAACTGAAATTTTGTAATCTGTCAGCCGGGCCGACAAATTTCAAATGATAAAGATGACCACATGAATTAAGGCACAACTAACACAATAGCTTTTAACATTACACAAGATGTGAACAAAAATTTTGAATAAATGAACAAACATTACACAAGATGTAACAAACAAAAATTTTGAATAAATGAACAAACATTACACAAGATGTAACAAACAAAAATTTTGAATAAATGAACAACATTACACAAGATGTTGTGAATAAAAATTTTGAATAAATGAACAACATTACACAAGACGTTATGAATAAAAATTTTGAATAAATGAACAAACCTTCCTCTAGATGTTGCATTCCAATGACATGTTCCTCAACCTCCTCATACTGATCGTCTGTGATGTATTCCTCATACTGGCCTGTTTCTATTTCCTCATACTGAAACAATATTTTACAATTGTTACAATTGACATACTGTGGCAGACAAGTATTAAATTGAAGGTAAAATAATGATCTTTGCGGAAAGTAAAGGCTACAAAAAGTCAGAAGTTAACTAAACCTACTTTGACACCCACTTGGTCATCTCCATCTATCTCTACCATCCCGTGAGTGCCGATCTCCACCTCGCACATTATCTCTTGGTTCATCATTTTGGAAAGCAATCTGAAAGAGAGATATTCAAAGTAAAGTTGCATGAGTATGAAACAATAATATCGTAAATTAATTCATATACAACACGGTCACATTAACTTGACGCACCACTGGAATGCAATAACATGCGAGCTCTGTAATGACGTTATCAAACTGTGCGTCTAGTTAATTTGACTGTGTTATACAAGTTCAAAATTGAAATAACAAAATTTTTATTTGAAATAAATTTGAGAGAATAATAATTAAAAATGTTTTCATTTTATCCTTGTAGAATGTATGTGGTAGGTCACTGCTTCAAATTTGGAAAGCGACTAGGTGAGAACATGTTTGGTTTATTTCAGAAAATGTTTGTGTTCCGACTTGTTAGTTATTATGTTAATATTATTTAAAGTTATTTTGATTTATAAATATTTTATAAATGTTTTGATTTATTGTACCATAATGCAACAACCTTTCAGAAACAATTACTATTAATTTGTAAGTTCCAGTACATAGTAAAATACCAATAAATAAGGAGGAATTGTAAACAAAACAAAAACAACTATAACATTAGCATTTAGCTGCTCGTTGATGATAAGGAAGGGCGTTAAACATACGAACTCGTTTCGTACCCAACCAGCGGCAATATCGCGTTACAAGCCAAACAACATGCGTAATTAATTACCAAAGGCTATCGACACATTTTCACTGTTGAATTAATGTAGAACATGATGTAGAATTCCGAAAAACATAATATTATCAGTAAAAACAGTCCGGCAGGTGTGACGAACCGTCACCGGCCGGGTCAATTGTTATATTTTTTGGTAATTAAACAAAACGACCACGCCAAATTTTTTCTCTACGTAACTGCTAGCTTTGTCCTTCGTTGTAATATTTTTGAACGAGATCTTTTAACATAAATACAGAGAAATTGTAATATTTGTTACAAAGTGTCAAAAAAGTACAAATGTTTTCAATGGAAATAGTTTACCTTTATTTAGATTACAACAAAAGCTGCTCGGCCCCCTGGAGACAAATATGGTGTGATGAGCAGACGCGTAATATTTTCAGACAATTTTTTATACAATTTGCGCTACACACTCGAGTGAAAAATACTTCGTTATTTACTGCCGAAAAATATTTGAAATTTACGCGAAAATGTTTATAAAATATGTCCGACTAAACATGGCGTCCAAAGATGTCCGACCAAATTCAATATGGCGAAGCAAAATGGACGCCCGTTCCTAGCCCGAAGAACAAGCGAAAAGAACCAGAGACCACAGGGCACAGTCCAAACTCACAGACTACTTAGAAGAACTAACCACAGACTGTCCAAACTGCAAAATCCAAAGACATCTGACATGCTCGAATCACAGACAGAAAGTCATAAAAAATTAAGGTGTTTCCATAAAACAAAATTTAATGACATCAAAAGTTTGAAAGTTGTTATCCCGTTTTTCCTGCCTTAATTAAAACCGGAAAAAGTATATAAATTAAAATTATAAACACAAAAAAATCTCTTTCATATACATAATCCATATAATATTATATTATACCAGCAACTTCCTTTTCAAATCATAATACAAAACTGATTTAGAATTATTATCAATCAAAGGTACTTGTTATTCTTGATTGAATGTTAAATTGAAATTTGAACCTTTTTTTCCAAATCTCAACTTTTTGAAAACACATAACACATATTATTGATATACTGTGACATAGCCTAGCCTCTAGAGCAGAGGTTCCCAAACTATTTTTTCTTATAGACCACTTTAAACACTTTGCTGGATCCAGTGGACCCCACGGGCCACACACCCCCCGTTCAAGAAGGCCGGTCTCAAAAGCGTACCTATTCACCTTTACTTTTTTGTATTATAACTTTGACTCACAAGCCACAGTACAAATTATTAACCAATAACCTTCACCAATAACTTTCACTCGGAGTGGTAAAAAGTAAACGCAAATATTTTCTTGTTTTGTAGCTATTTCACACAAAAATTACCTCACTTTTACTTATTTCTAAATCTCCTCGCTCTGTAATATTTAATCTGCTATTAATATAATATTGTCTGCCTATATTTATATGAGAAGTCAAATCGGGTCACCTAATTTTTATAGACCCCCGTTAATGACTCGTGGACCCCCATTTTTTTTCCACGCAAGCGTAGACCCCTATCGAGCTCCCGTGGACCCCATGGGGTCCACCTGGACCACTTTGGGAATCAATGCTCTAGAGTCTAGGCTCTAGGCCAGTGGTCCCTAACCTTTTTTTCATGCGGGCCCGGGGCCACAAACATGTTATGGTCTTGGTGTCGCGGGGAAAATTTTTTAGGGTTAAAAAAATAACATTCACAAAACACAAAACTAACGATTTAAAAGTGGAAAAAATATCACGTAGACTACGTTATTTTGCCGGTGGGCGTGAATTTCAAAATTGTTTAACGTCACGCGGGCCACAAATAAAGTCCAGGCCAGCCGCGGGTTGGAGATAGCGGCTCTAGGCTCTCTAGCTAGACCATAAAGTTAACATACCTAGCGGTACAGAGAAACAATGGCCTGAGCAAGTGAGATGCTACTATCGGTAACACTGCGAGGTAAAAAGAGACGTGTGATACATGACAGCAGCACTCTTTTTTTGACGTCCAGTCGGCACGTGCCGCACGTTGACAATTTAATCTCATAGAATTCATGTTCAATCATGCTTGTGTAAGTGTATACGTACACATATTTTTCACACAGATGAAAACCAATTTTGGTTTCGTTTGACAGCTCGAGATTGTTGCTCTATTCCGATAGGTATATTAACTTTATGAGCTAGACCAAATTTCTTATGTCAATCATCAATGAGCTAGACTCAGTAGTCTGGAGCAGGGCTTCAAATAACGTTATTTTTTCATAACGTTATTGCTTCAAGGGCATAGATAACGTTATGAAAATTTAACCGATACTAGAAATAACGTTATAAATGTATTTAATAACGGTAAATGTTATAATGTTATATAGGATTTATAACGGTAAATATATGTTCCTTGATAACGTTATAGTCCGTCAAGAAAGTCATGACAGGCGGGAAAATTTTCTAAACGTAATCACGCTTTTAAGGTGTATTTTTTCTT